>JAJPUD010016533.1:0-33817 GCA_023553655.1 Myrmecobius fasciatus
CACAGATATGGTGCTGATAGCTAAACCAGGTAGGGAGAAAACTGAGAAAGAAAACTATAGACCCATTTCCCTAATGAATATTGATGCAAAAATTTTAAATAAGATTTTAGCAACAAGATTACAGAAAGTTATCCCCAGGATAATACATCATGACCAAGTAGGATTTATACCACGAATGCAGGGCTGGTTCAATATTAGGAAAACTATTAGCATAATCAATTATATTAATAACCAAATTAATAAAAACCATATGATTATCTCCATAGATGCAGAAAAAGCCTTTGATAAAATCCAACACCCATTCCTATTAAAAACACTGGAGAGTATAGGAATAAATGGGCTTTTCCATAAAATGATTAGTAGTATCTACTTAAAACCTTCAGCAAGCATCATATGTAATGGAGTCAAACTAGAACCATTCCCAATAAGATCAGGAGTGAAACAAGGCTGCCCACTGTCACCATTATTATTTAATATTGTCTTAGAAATGTTAGCTTTGGCAGTAAGAGAAGACAAAGAGATTAAAGGAATTAGAGTAGGTAATGAGGAAACCAAATTATCACTCTTTGCAGATGACATGATGCTATACGTAGAGAACCCTGAAGATTCAATTAAAAAACTACTAGAAACAATTCACAACTTTAGCAAAGTGGCAGGATACAAAATAAATCCACATAAATCATCAGCATTTTTATATATTACTAATAAAGTTCAGCAGCAAGAGATACCAAAAGAAATTCCATTCAAAATAACTGTTGATAGTATAAAATATTTGGGAATTAATTTATCTGCCAAGGGATAGTCAGGAACTATATGAACTAAACTACAAAACACTTTCCACACAAATAAAATCAGACCTAGTCAAATGGAAAAATTTAAAATGCTCATGGGTAGGCCGAGCAAATATAATAAAAATGAAAATATTACCCAAACTAATTTACTTATTTGATGCCATACTAATCAAACTCCCAAGAAATTATCTTACAGATCTAGAAAAAATAGTAGCAAAGTTCATTTGGAAAAACAAAAGGTCAAGAATTTCAAGGGGATTAATGAAAAAAAAGCCTGATGAAGGTGGACTTGCTGTACCAGATCTAAAACTATATTACAAAGCAGCGGTCATCAAAACCATTTAGTACTGGCTAAGAAATAGAGTAGTCAATCAGTGGAATAGGATAAAATCACAAGACAAACTAGGCAATAACTATAGCAATTTAGTTTTTGATAAACCCAAAGACCTCAGCTTCTGGGATAAGTACTCACTACTTGACAAAAACTGCTGGGGAAATTGGAAACTAGTGTGGAAGAAATTAGGGCTTGACCCACATCTAACACTACATACCAAGATAAGATCTAAATGGGTTCATGATTAGGATATAAAGAGTGATATTGTAAGTAAATTAGAGGAACATAATATAGTTTACCTATCAGACCTATAGAGATGGAATAAATTTATGTCCAAAGAAGAACTAGAACTCTTAAATGAAAACCAGATAGATAACTTTGACTATATTAAGTTAAAAAGATTTTGTACAACCAAAACCAATGCAGTCAAGATTAGGAGGGAAGCAATAAATTGGGAAATCATCTTTACATTTAAGGGTTCTGATAAAGGTCTCATCTCTAAAATATATAGAGAATTGTCTCATATTTATAAAAATTCAAGCCATTCTCCAATCGATAAATGGTCTAAGGATATGAACAGACAATTTTGAGAGGATGAAATTAAAACTATTTGTAGTCATATGAAAAGGTGCTCCAAATCACTATTGATCAGAGAAATGCAAATCAAGACAACCCTGAGGTACCACTACACACCTGTCAGATTGGCTAAAATGACAGGAAAAGTTAATGATGAATGTTGGAGGGGATGTGGGAAGGCTGGGACACTGATACAGTGCTGGTGGAGCTGTGAACGGATACAGCCATTCTGGAGAGTAATTTGGAGCTATGCTCAAAAAGTTATCAAACTGTGTATACCCTTTGACCCAGCAGTGTTTCTATTGGGCTTATATCCCTTTTTGTCGTGGCTAGAAACTGGAAACTGAATGGATGCCCATCAATTGGAGAATGGCTGAATAAATTATGGTATATGAATATTATGGAATATTATTGCTCTGTAAGAAACAACCAGCAGGACGATTTCAGAGAGGCCTGGAGAGACTTACATGAACTGATGCTGAGTGAAATGAGCAGAACCTGGATATCATTGTGCACGGCAACAACAATATTATATGGCGATCAATTCTGATGGACATGGCTCTCTTCAACAATGAAATGTTTCAAACCACTTCCAATTGTTCACTGAAGAAAGCCATATACACCCAGAGAGAGGGATGTGAAATGTGGACCACAACATAACATCATACTCTCGATTGATGTTTGCTTACATTGTGTTTCCTTTATCTGATATTTCTTTCTTGTAGATACGATTTTTCTTGCACAACAATAAGTTTGGAAATATGTATACATATACTCAATTTGTCAAGTATTTTAACATAATTAACATGTAGTGGATATCCTGCCATCTAGGTGAGGGATGGGGAGTAGGGGGAGGATTTGTAACAGAAAGCTTTGTAAGGGTTAATGTTGAAGAATTATCCATACATGTGTTTTGCAAAAAAAGAAAAAACAAAACAAAACAAAAAAACCCAAAACAAAAAAAAACAAAACAAAACAAAACAAAACAAAACAAAAAACCAACTTCACTGATCTGAATAGGTTCTATATTTGAGAGAAAGGAGGGTAGGGATAGGAAATAATGAATTCTGTTCTGAAGATGTTGAATTTGAGATAACTATTTTAATCCATTTTCAGATATCTAAAAGGTAGCTGTTGATGTGTGACTTGAACCCAGGGCATATATTAGAATAAGATTTTATTTGCGTAATTAAATTCTTGGGAGCTAAGGAGGTCATCAAGAGAATTAAGAGAAAGAAGAGGGCCTAGGACAGAGCCTTGGAGAATATCCAGAATTAGACTTTTGTGAAAGGTAAGATTCCACCTCCTGCTTTCCCAACTCTATAAGACTACTTTTGATTTATTCTGTATATATCATTTGTACATAGTTGTTTATTGTCTTCCCTATTGGAGAGTAACATCCTTAACAGTAGGGACTAGGGATCCTTGTTTTTTGTTGTTGTTGTTATTGTTGTTGTTTATTTTGCCTCCACTTATATTCCCAGCATTTCGCACAATGCCTTGGCAAATTTAAGTGTTTAATAAATGTTAATTGACTAACTCATAAGTCAGCAAAGGATACTAAAAAAAATCCCTCCAAAATTATTTTGATGTTAAATAATTTTGGCTCTTTATTTTTTCCAGTTCAACTTGTTTTAAGTTTTAATGAGGTATTTTATTTTAAAAATACATTTCCAGTTAACTCTCACTCCTTGAAAGCTTCTTTGTAACAAAGATTTCATCTATAAGTGAATGTAACATTCCATATCTATAGCACTCCCCACCTCTATATTAAAGTGATTTTTAAATTAACAAAAATCTATTTTCTCTCCCTCTCCTTCCCCACACCACTTAAAAAGGACAATTCCTAGTAATGAACATGTTCAGTCAAATAAAACGAATTCTTTCATTGGTAAGACACAAATATATACACACACACATACATATACATATATATGTATATACACAAATACATAGATATAGATATATAGATCTTATTCTAGTCCTCAAATCCATTATCTGTCAGAAGGTAGATATTATATTTCACATTCATTCTTTTAGAGTCATTGATGATAATTATATTGATCATAGTTCTTATAGCTTTTATAATTCTTTTTTTTTTTTTTTTTGCTGAGGCAATTGGGGTTAAGTGACTTGCCCAGGGTCACACAGCTAGGCAGTGTTAAGTGTCTGACACCAGATTTGAACTCAGGTCCTCCTGACTTCAGGGCTGATGCTCCATCCACTGCACCACCTAGCTGCCTCCTTTCAAAATTCTTTGTAGCTTTTGTTTAGAACAGTCTTCTTTTTCTCATACAAATTGTTTCCCTGTTCTGCTTTGTTTAATTCAACAACACTGGCAAACTACAATGGCAATTGAAGGATCATTGGCAACTTTGGAGAGGATAATTTTAGTTGGAGGATCAGTTTAGAAGCCAGATGATAGATACTTCAGAAGTTCATGAGAGGAGATAAGGTTAAGGAACCTAGTTTAGATGTCTTCCTCAAGAGTTCAACCAAGAAGGAAAGAAAGCTTTAGAATAATAACTTATAGGAATGGTTGAATTAAAGGGTGTCTTGAGGATGGAGGTGATAGGTGTGTGTGTATGTGTGTATGTGTGTGTGTTTCCTGCAGTATGAGGGGGAGGTGTTAAAGTAAAGGGAAAAACTGAGAACCGGGAATTGAATTCAAAGAAAAAAGAAGAATCTATAGATAATAACCAGGAAAATTTGGATTCGTTGAGAAAAAGGAAATAGTGAGAACAGAGAAATTTTATTATGAAAGGAGTTTTGCTAATAAATTCCAGAGAACACATTGGAAAGGGTATGTTCATGGTTATACAAATAATAAATAGAGGAGTTTGAGGTTTGAACACAGGTCTTTTGACTCTCATTTTTGTGCTCCTATTCTCTTCATATTATTATTAAGAAGCATATCTATTAAATGTACAATAAGCAGTTTCACAGTTTTATTTCAACAGTATACATTGATAAGGTGAATGATTGACCTGACCAAGATGACTGAGAGAGAAATGATTCTCTCAGTATGGCAGGGGGAAAAAGACAGAGACAAAAAGAGACACAAAAATTTTCCTGTGCTTTATATGATATAACACTATTTATAATGATTTAAATATGAATTGAATGAGAAATGATTAAAATATTCTGAGTTCCCAAGCATCAATAAAAAGCACATATCCAAAAGGTTAACTTTTAGAGGCAAAGTCATTTGAGATTCTGTTCTCCAAATTTGGCAACCACCCTACTCTCTATCTCTGCTAATGATTTGCTTTCTCGTCTCAAACTTCCAACTGTTAACTGAATGCATTTTTAATAGCAATAAAAAGGCACCTCATTTTCTGCTCTTTTACCAAGGTCTCCACAGCATCAAAGCAGCAGGATTGACAGTCTGCAGGAACATTGACCAGACGAAGGCTTCTCAATATGCCTTAAATAAAAGTTATGAATGTATCTCCTTATTTACAGTGGTGTTTTATGGTGCTTTTCAACTAAATGGTGAATGGGGTCTTTTTGTGAGTAAACATCTGCCAATGAACTCTTGACCTTAGTATCTACCTACTCCTTTAAATAGAGCCAGGAATCTCACTATAAGAGACATTGACTATGGAAATGTTGGAATGAAACCAAGGTTTAATCAGTGTAGCCAAATCAAGAGGGAGCATGAGTGTTGTCAATACAACAGGATTGGCATAAAGAAAATATAAACACCATAAACATCTGAAGGGTTGGGGAAGCAGACTGTACCAGATAATAATTTTATTGTCCTGTCTGATCACCATATGGACTTCCCTGGATTGAAATCTCTACTTTAGGATTCACTTTCTCATTTCTACCTCAATACCTTAGATTTAAGTAGTTTGAAAAGCTTTAATTCTTGGCACTTGCTTGTATCCAAGCTTGTACTCCATTCTTTTAATGGGCAGAGATTTTACTTAAAGTCATGGAAATTGTTCTAATTATTCTTATGTTTCCCTATCCAACCTTGAACACTAAGAGGTATGAAAGTATTGTCTTCCTCAGTCTAAATACTCTGCCTCTAACAAAAGCAACACCGCTTACTGTATCACTTAAGAGATCCAGAGGGTATTTATGGAGCTTTAACCTTGGAAATTTTCAGGAGGAAAGATAAATATGGACTTCCAGGTCAGTAGGGCAGTCTGTTGATCCAATCCTTAAGTTGTTCAAAATAGCCCCCAGTAGTAACAAAGTTCTGTGATAGAATATGCTAGTTCCTTCCAGGTCCTTGAACCTAGTAAAACTAGCTATTTGTATATATTCATCTATATATAAAAATAAAGAGCACTAGGGTTTGGAGTCAGTGGCCCTAATTTCAAATCCCACCTCTCACAATTTTTTTTAATATGTGAGTTTGGGCAACTTTTTTGGCTTGATTTCCTCATTTATAAAATGAGGTGGTTGAACTAGATGGACTCTAAATTTCCTTCCATCTCTATCTATAATGCTATGATTAAATAACCAACTCATTTTTTCCTTACCACTATTTCTTTAAACAAACCTAGAAAGCTTCAGGAAACAGCACAAAGCTGACTCTGTGTTTCCTCTCAGAATTACTTACAAGTAACTAAAAATAGTTTAAAACTTTCTCTGGTGTCTATTTTTTCTCCTATTGTTTTTTATCCTGAGAAAAATGAAGAGTAAGTTCAAAAGAGGTCTTAAGCAAAGTGAAGGCCAAGTTATTTTTCTGGGAAAACCTTGAGTGAGTAGGAGGCACCATAGAATTTTTAAAGAATTTGTGATTCCATTAGATTTCCTAGAATTGGAGTGTAGCAGCAGAGGAAAAAGTTTGCAATCAGTGGATTCAATTACTTCAGCACCATGTTTGTTTTGAGGGGGATGATGAAGGAGAGAGTAAAAGAGAAGGAAAAAGAGAAAAGGGAATCTCAGATCATCTATAAACTAGAAAATGGTTCAATCTTATCCAAAAAGGACTCTCCCTTATTTCATTTTCTCTGACCTTGACCCTTAAAAACTTCAAATTTGCTGAAATTTAAAAAGTGATAGATTCTCATTCAATTTTAGTGTTAGTTTTAATATTTCCTAAGGATTGTGTAATTATTCAGTAATTCATGGGGACCTTAGAGATTATCTAGTATTAATGAAATTAAAGCACATGGATGTTACCAATATTATCCACCAATTATTTCTTAATGAAACTCTGGTACCTCAAATATGTTAAGGGTCAGTCCTCTAGGGATCTTTTCAGAAATGGACATCCTGGATGAGAAGAACCCTAATGAGGAAAAAAAATCCAATTTGTTTTGTAGGCAATGGGAAGCTAATGAACATTATAAAACACATGGACTCTGAGGAAAATTCCTAGCCAAGTAATAAGCATAAAAAAATCCTTGAAACAAAAACATGATTTGTTTACCAAATTTGTTGATGAGTTGTGTGTGTGTGTGTGTGTGTGTGTGTGTGTGTGTTGTGTGTGTGTGTTATTTCCTAGTGAACTGACCTAAGAGTCAAGAAGATCTGGTCCTGACTCTGACATATATTGTCCCTTATAATATATATATAAGTATATATATATGTATATATGATATATACATATGTAAGTCCCTTAGTCAAGAATTATAGCTGATATTGACTATGCTGTTAGGAGCATACTGCTGGGTTATTTCTTTGATGGTTTTGGTACCATATCTTGGGAGGAGCTTGACTTTCTGGCTCTTGTAAGTCCAACTTTGGAGGACTTTCCTCCTTGACACTCTGAACTCCTTCCTGGTTAAAAAAAGAAAAAAAAATAGGACTCTTTCCTGAGCTTCTTGAATGAGACAGCCCAAAGTGAAAGTGCATCTTCACTAACAAATTTTTAAGGCTCTCCCTAAACCAATGATCTCCAACATGAAACACCATGTTCTGACCCCACTAGATGACTGCCTCTCCCTAAATGATGTATGATTAACCACTTCAAAAATATGAAGATGGTCAGCATTTTACCCTCTCCTTAAGTGAATAATGCATTTGTCTCTAATACAATTACACTACCCCCTTATTCATTATAGCTCAATACTTCCTCACTCATCTCCTTCCAATTGGTTCCTTTGTGATGTTTAAAATAGTTGAGATACATAATTAGTCATTTTATTAATAATATCAGTATTTTAATAAAAGGAAGTCAGTGACCTTCTTGAAAGCTAAAGCCCATCAATACAGCAGCCTCACAGCCTATATGCCTGAAGGGTGTTCTAAGGGATAGCATTCAACTCTGATTGGTTAGCAATTAGTGAGAAAATAAATATTATAATGAGAGATTAAACCCATTCCAATAAACTTTTATTATGTCATTTACTTATAAATTACTCCCAGCCTTGGGTAATCTATTTAAATAATTTATCCCCCATAAGCAGAGTGAGAGGAAGGGAGTTTCACCTTGGATTAGAAATCTGATCTATTTGGGTAGCGTAGCAATATCCCAGAATGAAAATAATAATTCTATCTTTCATCTGCAGAATCTTGAGATATTGAACAAGGAAATAGGACAGGGGAAAAAGTTGGTATATCTCAAATTTTAATAATTAACTATTAACATGAGGGAGAAATAATAATTTCTCTCATCTTCTGGGCAGTTATAGTCTAGCTATTACCAAGACTTTTACAGTAACTACAAAATTCTTTCAGCCACACAAAGCTCCCATATCCTTCCTCCCTGTTTCCCTTTTCCCCAGCCAGATCATCTGAAGACTGCCAATAAATGGGAGGTCTTGGTACTGGGATAGTGGATGATTAATAAAACCCTCCTATCATTACTTCATTTATATGTAGAATACAGAGGAAAGAATAGTAAGAGGCAAAGGATAAATAGATATGGATGAGTTTTCTTTTACATTACATTCTTCCAAACTTTATTGTTTCCATGAGGGTAGTTTCCTTGGAGTCTCCTGGGTTCTCAAGCATGTCATTAATCTTGATTCCTTATTCAACTGAAATTGAACTTTTCAAAGTTACTACTGCTCTCTTAATTGCTCAATTTTTTTTTCAATTCTTATCATTATCTCTCTACAGAATTTGACACTCTTGATCACTCTTCTTTGGGTTGCTCAAAGCAATTTCTGTGTGATCAATAAAAGCTTTAGTATGTGCACATATAAAAAATCTTGGGAAAAGAATTTTCTAATCTATTAAAAAATTTCAGCAAAAGAGTATCAGTGGGTTTTGAATTCCTTTGTTTAAAATTTTAAATATAACACTTTCTCATTAGTTCTTTTTTTAATAACCAGTTTGATTGACATTATGGAAGATGGAAACTTGCTAGATAACTGAATTTCATCAAAAAAAATTTTTATAGTCGGTGGGTGGGATTGAAAAATGAATGTCATGACTAAGTAAAGTTCACACAGCCATTGATTTGTGTCTTCCATTTGACACATGAAACTTTGTGATTAATTACTCAATCAATAAACATTTATTACCTACTATTTGTTAAATGTTTCAGTTATAAAAAGAGGAAGAAGACTTTTCTACCCTCAAGTAGCTTACAATCTAATGGGGGAGAGAAGAAGCAAATAAATATATACAAAGCAAGTTCTATTAGAATGAGTAAGAAATAATTAATAGAGGGGAGGCAGTACAATTAAGAAGTTTTGAGGAAGGCTTCTAATAATAGATGGGATTTTAATTGGGAAATAAAGGAAGCCACAAAGCTCAATAAATACAACAGAGACAAACAGAGAAAATTCTCAGAATCAAGAGATTAAGGGTCTTGTATATGAAATAGCTAGGAACCTAAAGTTATTGGATCAAAAAAGCATATGCAAGAAGACATCTTCTTGTAAGGCATCTTCTTCAGCTTTGATTAACATTAAAATCAAGTATTATAATAAATAACTTAAAGCCAAAATTTCAAATGGTGACCTCAAAATGTTAAAGCAATTTTTTAAATTACTGTTTCTACATCACTTACATTTACCAATATATGTTTCTCCATTTTTCTCTTACAAAAAGACAGTCCTTGGTAAAAAAATAAAATAAAATAAAATAAAGATGGACCTGTGGAAGGTATGGTCTCAAGGTCAGAAGGAACTGAGTTTGAATATGACTTCAGATAGTTACTAGCTGTGTGACTCTAAACAAGTCATTTAATCTCTTTCCTTAACATTAAAATGAGAATAATAAGAGCAGGCACCTCCTAGAGTTCTTTTGAGGACCAAATGAGATAATATTTCCAAAGCACAAAGTATACCTGGCACATAATAGGTGCTATATAATAATAATTATTATTATTATTATTTAAAGTTAAGCAAAATGAATCAATAAATTGAAAAGTCTGCTTTTTTCACACCTATAGTGTTCCATATCTATAGTTTTAAGTGAAATTATTTTATTATATTAATAAACAATTTGTAATTAGAATTAAGGTTTGTTTTTTTTCTCTTTATTTCCTCATTCAGGAACCACTCCCCATGTGTCATTCATTTAAGTTTCTGAAGAAGGTTGATAGATGAGATTGCCCAAATCTTTTGGGTCCCCACCTAATGAGGAGACCTTACTTTAGTATAGAAGGTAAAAAGAATCTAATCTAGGTGAATTATATCCCCAAAGCATCAAGTCTGTTCCTTGCACCTTTCTACTGGAATCTTGGGTAACCAGTTCATAAAAGAGAAAACCAACCAGAGTAGTCTGGGTAAAGATGGGTTTCTTGGTCCAGATACCTGGAGGCAACTAAATCTCATGATCAAACTACCTTCCCAGCAGGAAAAGCCTGAAAGTTTTTAATCCACTTCCTCATTTGAATGTCTACCCCCATATTAATTGTTCATCAATCAGGGTTGATTTTCACCAGTCAAGGGAGTCACTTTTCCCAAAGGTATTTAAATTTTTTTTTTTTTTTTTTTTTTTTTTTTTGCTGAGGCAATTGAGGTTAAGTGACTTGCCCAGGGTCACACAGCTAGGGAATGTTAAGTGTCTGAGACCAGATTTGAACTCAGGTCTTCCTGACTTCAGGGCGGTATTTAAAAATTTAATGATGCCATGGCATTGTCTTTAGTTACCATTGTCTTTAGAAATCACTGACCATTAATTTATTGATTACAAGCTAGCCTAATTAATAAATTGATTGTTACTCAAAGATTCTGTCTCAGGTCTTTTATTCATTTCAGCTTCCTCCTTTTTTTAAAGAAGTAGGGAGAAGTGATTTTCTTATTTCTTCTCTGAAAGTGAGCTTAGTAATACTTTCACAGCATTTAACTTTATGCTGTTCTTTTCATTTGTACTGCGGTAGTTATTATATATATTATTTTTCCTCATTCTTTCCTCTTCACTTTGTATTATTAATTCTTAATAACTTTTGTGCCTTCTGGAAGGTATAACAGAATATATAAACACGTGCCTTCTGTGTTTATGTATCATAGTTTGTGAAGCCTCTTCCAGGTCAATAAATATTTATTTTGTTTCCTGTTATTTGCTATTCTAAAAAGTGTGGATGTATTTTGATATATATGGGCCCTTCTCTTTTGTCATTCTCTTCTTTAGGGTGTATGCTTAGCAATGGATTTTCTGGATCAGAATATAGATGCTTTAGTCACTTTCATCACACAATTTCACACTACTTTGTAAAATGATTGCATACCTCATAGTTCTACCAATTATGTATACATGGATTCAACTTCTGATAGTTCCTTAGAAAATTTACATTCAAACTTTTATCAACTTTTAGAGTTTTCTGTGTGTGAGGTGAAAGTAGTTAAAAGGTGATTATTTTAGTTGTTAAACTAAAATGTTCCAAAAAGAATAGGGCATATTCAGTAATAGTATTTTCACTAAAATATCACTAAAATGTGAAGGAAGGCAGTATAGCAGTTTCAGATTTCAGACTATGTTACAAAATGTTAATTATCAAAACAATCTGGTTCTATCTAAGAAACAGAGTAGTAAATCATTAGAATAGATTAAATATATAGAAAAATATATTTTCCAGATTGATGGAAAAAAGGAAGAGATTATGACCAAATAAGTGATAGAGAGAATCACAAGAAATAAAGTTGATAATTCTGATTACTGAAATTAAAAAAAAAAACTTTTGCACAAACAAAATTAATGTAGCTAAAGTTATGAAGAAAACAGAAAACTGAAAAAAAATAATTTTTATAAGTTTCTTTGATAAAGGTTTTATCTCTCAAGTATATAGAGAACTGAGACAGATTTTTACAAAAGAACTATTCCCCAGTTGATAGTCAAAGGACATGATCAGTAGAAGAAATCAAAGTTATCAGTAGTCACATGGGAAAATGGTAATATCATTACTGATTAGAGAAATGCAAATTAAAACAACTCTGAGATACCACCTTACATGTATCAGATTGGCTAATATAACAGAAAAAGAAATTGACAATCCTGGAGGGAATGTGGAAAAACTAGGAGACTAATGTATTGTTGGTGAAGTTGTGAAGTAGTTTAACCATTCCAGAGAATTATTTTTATTAAATGTGCATACCATTTGGCCTTATGATACCACTAGTACTTCCCAAAAAGATCAAAGAAATAGATAAAATTACCTATATGTACAAAAATATTTAGAGCAGCTCTTTTGGGGGGCAAAGAATTGGAAATTTAGGGTATGCTCAAAAATTGGGGAATGGCTACATATGTGACTGTGAGTATGTGATTGTGATAGAATACTATTGTGCCATAAGAAATGCTGAGCAGGAGGCTCTCAGAAAAACCTGAAATACTTCCACTAACTGATGCAAATTGAAATGTACTATGTACAAAGTAACAGTAATATTGTAAGATGATCAGTTACGAATGATGTAACTATTTTCAGTGATAAAATGATCCAAGATACTTTTGAGGGACTTATGATGAAAATTCTATCTATATCCAGAGAAAGAACTAATTATGTCTGAATACATCTTGAAGTTTACTTTTTGGCTTTCTTTTTTTGTTTGTTTGTTTTTTGAGGGGGGGTCTGTGTTTTCTTTTGCAACATGACTAATATGGAAATGTTTTGCATGACTATATATGTTTAACCCATATCAGATTGTTTGAATTCTCAGTGTAGGGGTGGGGGGGGAAGAAGAAGGAGAAAGAATATGGAACTCAAAGTTTTAAAAATAAATGCTAAAAATTG
Organism: Myrmecobius fasciatus; assembly: GCA_023553655.1. Classification (NCBI taxonomy): domain Eukaryota; kingdom Metazoa; phylum Chordata; class Mammalia; order Dasyuromorphia; family Myrmecobiidae; genus Myrmecobius; species Myrmecobius fasciatus. The sequence goes on from JAJPUD010016533.1 coordinate 12,791, forward strand.
TTTTTACATATAACTGGAGGAAAATAAAATATTAAATTAAAAAGAAAAATAAATATTGGGCAATATGAGAATCAAGTCAAAAGAGTAGAAAATATTTAGCCTGACCAAAAAAAAAAAAGACTTGGAGGAGGGCAATCAATATTTTCAAGTATGTGAAGGACTGTGGAATGGAAGAATAGATTTGTTCTGATGGATCCCAGAGGCCAGAAGTAGGTACAGTGAAAGAGAATTGCATGAGGTTAATTATTTAGTTTTAATATGTAATAGGTGTGATTTCCTCGTGTAGGTTGTGTGTGTTCACATGGATCTGCCTACTTCATAGAGGGACATGAATAGACGTCTCTAGATAATCTTTTGCTCAGCCTTCTTCAAAGGAGACCTTGATTCCTGCCAGGAGGGAAAAAAAAGGAGATTAGAGAAAGAGACTGTCCAATTTGTTATGCTCAGAGAAAAGGTACCAGAATAGAATTATATCTGTCTGAGACTCTAAATATTGTTAGTCTAGCAGACATAATTTTAAGTTCAAACTATGCTCCTGATTGCTATTCTTTAATAGTGAAAGAATGTCCAAGTTACATATCTAAGGTTTGAAATTCCATAACACCCCCCCAAATGTCAGTTTTACAGTAAAAACATATAGCAAATAGCAAATCAACCCATTTATCCAATCCAATAGCAAGTAAAAATCAAGGAAGGTATGCAGTTAAGATTTGCCCCTGAATAGCGTAAAGTAACTCAGCTTAACCAAGAGAGTTCCAGATCTCACCCAAAGGGGAATTTTCTACAATTCTAATGAAGCAAACTAGAAGTGGGAACATGAATGAAGTGCTTGTTCCTCTGTGTTGACTCTTTGATGGAGTCTTTTTTTCCCTTTATGAACCTGAAGAGATTCTGGTATTGCGTGTCTTCTATTAAAGCTGGAAACCACAATAATAGAATATTTTCTTCCTCAACTTCTTATCTCTGCCCTTCATACAGGAATGGAACATTTAATAATCAGTCTCTACAAATGAGGAGAATCTAATGCAAATGAACTTTATAAGAAAATACTTCCTATAACATATTACTTTTTGTAACTAATATGTCCTAAGGCTCTCCTAAAGTGAAATGGGCTGGTACTGAAAATAGTGGTCTTTCTTTTTCTAGAGGTTTTAAAACAGAGGCTGGATACCTACTTCAGATTATTTTATTAATGCCATTATTTATCAGTGTTATTTTTTCTGTAACCATTATTATTTATAAATTATATTTGTATGAATTACACTTCCAAGTAGACTCCTTTCAAAAGTTAAAAACAAGCAAATAATAAAAACAAATAGTGAAAACATTTGTCTTTCTGCAAGATGAAAACCTGGCAGTTGTAAACAAATAACAAATAATCCTATACCTGCTGTAGCTTTGGCAATTTAAAATATTTTGTCAGAACTTCAAGAAATATCCATATTGTGCAGACCTGACATTTGAACATGAGATTTTAATTTTATTCCCTATTTAAACAATATTTAACTCTTACTCAGACCTGTTTTATGTGCTAAGTGAGGCAGAACTATTCTAATTAATTCAGCAGATCATTATCCTCATTGTCCCCCTATTTAGATGACCTTGTTCATCTCTCTCTTTGTAACTTTGGGCATAATATATTCCCAACTTCTAAATATATTTCCTTCTATGGATCCACCTCCCCATTGAGACCCAGCTAAAAGTTCCCTCTCCTCAAGACTTTCCCTTACCTAGCATCTGAGGTGTTGAGCAAAGTACTTCTCTTTTGCTGAGTTTTAAAGAAATCCAGAGGAATTCCAATTGATCATTTTTTCTGAAATTTTGAAGCACTATTTGTACTTTGTTATCACTACTGATTTTCTACTACTTGCACTAATTTGTTCTTATTTTAATGTTTCAGATATAGTCTTCCTACTTATATTGTAAACATCTTTAGAATCACATTTAGACCAACACAGAATCTAACATAATTCTGGACATATCACATTGTTTCTCCTGTAAAATATAAGCTTTTTGAAGGCAGGGCTGACTTATTTAGGGGATTTTTATTCCTGGAGTGTAGCACATGTAGATTAAGTTCTTAATCAATATTCATTCAATCGATCAATATTATTAATACTTGTACCATTTATTAATTGCCAAATGCTAGATAAGCTCTGAGCATATAAACAAAGGGAAAAAAAGACAAAACCTCAATTTATGCCCATTTTTTAAATGAAGGAGACAACATGCAAACAGCTAAGTACAAATTATTCATACAGACATACACCTATATGTATATGTATGTATGGATAGATAGATAGATAAATAAATAGATAAAGGCTGTTCTCAAAAGTCTTAGTGCAGTTGTAGACTACTAATGCATACAAAACTGTACTAAGACTTTTGGAACCATCTATAGAAGATAAATTGGAAATCATCTCAAAGGGAAGAAAATAGCATTAAGCAAAAGCTTCTTGCAGAAGGTGCAATTTTAGTTGAAATTTGGAGGAAGCCAGAGAAGAGAGATGGAAACCAGGAGGATGAGCATTCTAGAAATAAAGGGGTTTGTATTTGGTCTTTAAAGTAAAAAGGAGGGAAAAAAAGTAAGGGGAGCCACTGGAGTTTATTGAGTAGAAGGTGATAAGGTCAGGTCTACCCCTGAAGAAGATCAATTTGACAACTGAATGAAAGATGGTCTGAGGTAGGAAGAGACTTGAGGCAGGGAGATCAATAAAAGGCTATTGCTCTGATTCAAGTATGAAGTGATCAGGATTTGTATGAGGTTGCTGCCTGTGTCACAGAAGAGAGGGAGAATAGGGAAGTATGTTAATAAGGTAAAACTGAAAGGTCTAGGTAACTGGTTGCAAAGAGAAAGTGACAGAGAGAGTGAGGAGTTTACAATGACAACTGGTTTATGAGTCTGAGTAACTGAGAGAGGAAGAAGGTGGTGTCATCAACAATAAGGAGGGACTTAAGAGGGGAGAGTTTTAGAGGAAAGATAATGTTTAGTTTTGGACATGTTGAATTTAAGACATCTCCAAGTTTCTATTGGTAATAATAACTCATTTAAATAACCCTTTAAGATGAACAGAGTACTTTCTTTTTAAGAATCTTTTGACTAAATTTCAGCAGTATTTCAGTTCTCACTTGAACTGATGCATATTGGTGTCTTCCTTTATGGTAGTGGAGAAGGGGCAACAAATAATTCCAGGTCTCTGTGGACCGTTAAATTAATGTTTCAGGTAATTTGATATGGCTCAAACAGATGAGAGAAATGAATATTATAGGATCATGTTAATAACTCAGTATTAATTTGTGAGCTATTCCTTGCCTCCTATTTTTATTAAGGCTCAACTCCTGAAAAAGCCAATCAGACTCTGAAATGGAGAACTGAGGAATGAGATTATTCCTAGCCTCCAAGGCATATGCTCCTTGCCTAGGTTGGGCAGGTCCCCACCCCCACCTAAAAGAGAAATATAATATCTGTTTCAGAGTATAAACAGAAATCCAGTCTGGGCAAGCTTTTGCCTGGGTAAAGAAAACCCTGACCTTGATTGCCTCCATTAGAGTTTAGGGCAACTCAGCTAATGAAGGAGAAAACTAGGAGAGGTCTGGATAGAAATGGCTTCCCTTGCCTAGATGCCTTAAAGCTGATGAGTTTTACCTTCAAGCCTCTTGTTCTCAGTAGGAGGAGCTAAAAACTTTTAGTCCACCTTCTCATTACATGTCCACCAATCAGGTTCCAGCTTCTCTTCTCACAGAAATTCCTTGTCAAAAGGTGTTTCAGAACCTCCTTTGATATCTGGTTATTGAGAGAAGCCACTGACCATCAATTTACTAATTACAAGCTTGCCTAATTAAGAAATTGGTTATTAATTATTCAGAAACTGTCTCTCAGAGGTTTTCATTCATAACACAGCTTACAAATAGTTCTGATATCCCACCTGAAGACTGAGTAAGAAAGTTGCTCACATACTCTGCCTCTCTCACCACTTCTATAATGTGTTTATTGATATAACTTTCTATATAATATTACTTCATTGCTTGTTCATATGTTTGTTCAATGTTTTTGCAGTTTTCCATGGTGTCTATCCACCAGGGTTGACTGATGTAGGTAAGCCAATAAGTGTAAAAGAAAATCTGCATTAGGTAGGACAGTGACTACAGAAGGATCTTAAAAGTCCTTTACACGTTGCAGATTTTACCATTTTAGGGATCGCAACTGTCTACTCATTCAGAATAGCTATTGCTCTAAATGTGGATTGACATTTATGAGGGCTTTTGATGATCATTACTGAAGTATTTTCTATTTTTAACTAATCCTAACCCTAACCCTATTTACAGAACAAACAGTATCCTAAACCCAAATCAATCACTGGGAGACATTTGTCACACATATATTAGCACAGGAAGGATAGAGTTGTGCTTCATATTTATTTTTTTCTGTAATATAGAAAATGAGAGTGGGAATAATTTTGTGGTTTTGCATGGATAAGAAATGTGTGGAATAATGGCATAGAAATATGCCACTGAGGAGGCAAAAGAAAGGGTTGAAAGATTCTTAGGCTTGTTTTTTCCCTTCATTTTCAGAAAAGTTCATGTTAAATTTAAGAGAACAGACATCTGTCTTATTCCAATTCTTACATTTGATGTTTTCCAGTCTTCTATGGCAGAGGTAGTTTTTGCTCCATTGTTTACAATTACCATTTATGGAGTATTTAAATGCTGCCAAAATCTCACCCTTTGCTATGGTTCAGTACAATCCCAGGACAGTTTTTTTTCATAATTCTTGAATTAAAAATAAAAAGAATAATCAACTATCATATAAGATATCATATTACCAAATAAATGTAGATGATATAAAATAAAAAATATGTATTTAAATCATTTTAAAGAGAACTAACTTTTTAAATAGAGTAGTTAGATTTCACTACTCTATCAATCTGTTTTTATTTGAACTCGTTTATGGTTTGCAACCTTAAAAAAACACATAACAAAATAGTCTGTAAATTTATTTGATTTCAAACTGATCTCCCTTTTCACAGATGCTTATAATGACATTGTATCATATATATGTTGGTGAACATTCTGGGTTTAAAGTACTCTAAGTTTAAATGGCATTTAATTGACATGTTCATCAATCTATCAAAAATATCTCAGATGAAATGTTTTTGGAAGTTTTTCTCATTTCTTCTAGTACTTATGAATATTTCTAGAATTTGGAAATAGCCTAATAAAAGATCTGATTAAAATTATATGGAACAACACTAAATGAAGTGAATTGTGAAAGCTATCTCACAAGATGGAGACAGTGTTCTAAGAATTGAAAGAAGGTCGAAGGTCAGCTGTGCTCCAGGTCCAAGTTTCTTTCTCCAGAGATCACATGGTTTGCAAAAAATGGAACCATATAGCCCTTTTCTTTGTGAAACGAAGAGCTTCTGGAACTTTTGGAAAATAGTCTGATGCCATATGCAATATGGCATATAATTTGCAAGACTATATTCAGCCTAAATATAAAAGTTCCTATCATTTAAAAAAAATAGAGAAGGGAGGCAGCTAGGTGTTACAGTGGATAGAGCACCAGCCCTGAAGTCAGGAAGACCTGAGTTCAAATCTGGTCTCAGACACTTAACAATTCCTAGCTGTGTGACCCCAGGCAAGTCACTTAACCCCAATTGCCTCAGTAAAAAAAAAAAATTTAGAGAAGAGCAAAAAGAGGTACTTTCTACAAGCGTTACAAAAGGACAAATTCTTTTTTTTTAATTTTATGTATGTCTTTTGTGTTTAGATTACCCTTTTTCCAAATATATGTCCCCTGCAGCTTGGAGACTTATATTTTATTACAAAATATAACAAAGTTTAGTAAAAAAAAAAAAAAACAACAAATGAACACATTGATCAAATGCACCAATATATTCAGTGTTTCACATCCAGTCTTTTACCTCTACAAAGAGGAGAAAGACATGGGTCCCCATATTTAGTTTTAGAGGCTAATCTTGGTCATTATAACTACAAAGCAATCTCTTTTTGAATTGTTGATAAACATTTTTGCATATTCTGTAACATGCATGTGCTATGTGTCTCTCTTTATCCCCCTAGAAGTCTACTACAAAATCAGAGACATACATAATGTTCTAGAGGTGATAATAAACAGTACAAAGAAAAGACAAATTAAATCCTTTCTGGAAGAGTTCTAAATAATGCTGAGGTTGTAAATCTTAAACCAGTTTAAATAAAAAATAGTCTGACATAATAGGAAACCTTAACTGCTGTTTTGCACATTTATTTCTTTTAAGAATAAGTGACTTGGCCCAGGTTTACACAATTTGTAAATATCTGAGAATACATTTGGACTCAAATATTCCTGACTCTCAGTCTTGTGCTGTATGAAATTCACCAGCTAATACTTCAGAAATAGAACATGAAAATAATATTCATAATGACTTTTTGTTCATTCAGTCATTTACTATTCTTCATGACCTGATGAACCATAACATCTCAGGCCCTTTTATCTTCCACTATCTCTTAAAGTCTGTGAAAACTCATGTGCATTGTTTCCAAGACATTATCTATCCATCTCTGCCATCCCATTTTTCTTTTGTCTTCAATCTTTACCAACATCAAGGTCTTTTCCAAGAAACATCATCTTCTCTTTAATGCAACCAAAATGTTTAAGCTTCAATATTTGATTCAGTATTTGATATGCCACTGAATAGCTTGAATTAATTTCTTTAAATATTGAATGATTTGATCTCCCTACTGTTCAAAAGTCTTCTCCAGCACCATATTTCAAAGGCATTGATTGTACAGTACTTTTTCCTTATTATCCAACTCCCAAAGATGTTCATTGTCACTGGAAAAGCCATAGGTGATATAAAACACAAGATGACAATTGAAATTATTTTTAAAAGAAATATCACTTAAACATCAAAATAAAAATCCAGAAAATAAATCCAAAAGTCAATAAATATTTTTAAAAAGCAAATTGATAGATATGAACTATTCTTTTAGAAAACAATAAAAGAGACAAACTATTAGCTGTTTTGGTTAAAAAGAAAAATCAAATTACTGATATCAATAAAACAAAGAATAGATGTTATTAAAAACTGTTTGTTTTCTGATAATGAGACCAACAACTGAAGTGAAAAAAAAGTTTGTAAAAATATAAAATAAACAAATTAACATTTACATAGAGCTTTAAGGTGTGCATGGTAATTTACCTGTATTATCTCACAATAACACCTTAGAAGAGTAAATAAGACAGTTCCACCAATTCCTTTCAACAACAACAATTTTAAAAATATGTTTTGTGAATCCCCAGGATAATTTAATGTACTATTTGCATACATACTCCTTTTAGATTTATTCATTGTTTATAATAGATACTATAATAACTTTTACCCATAAAATTCCAAATTAATATTTATATCATGCAATTACAAGGAATAAAGCAACAAACCCTAGGTCAAAGCCTATGATTAATTGATTCCATAGAGGTATCTAGGCATCTTTCAAACCAAGTTCACACATCTTATTGATGAACTGATTGTTTTCACCCAACAAGGGTATCAGGACATAGTTGTTATTGTTTCCACTTTAAGTAGAGTAATCTAGTTATTGAATTCTACCCTTACACTTCTAATTTTTTAGTCTAATTTTTAGACTTCATTCTAATTTTTCTTGTTGAATTTTGAATCATTATGTTCTATTTAAGTTTTCTTTTTCAGAGTTAAGTAACTTGCCTGGGGTCACACAGTTTGTAAAAGTGAGGCTGTAAGTGTTTGAGGCTGCATTTGAACTCAGGACATCTACTAAATCAACTAAAAAACTATTAGAAACAATTCACAACTTTAGCAAAGTTGCAGGATGCACAAAAATCCACATAAATCATCAGCATATTACCAACAAAGTCCAGCTGCAAGAGACAACAAAGAGAGATTCCATTTAAAATACAGATAATATAAAATATTTGGGAGTCTACCTACCAAGGCAAAGTCAGTAATTGTATGAACTTTCATTACAAAGCACTTTCCACACAAATTAAGTCAGATCTAATCAATTGAAAAAATATCAATTGTTCATGGCTAGGCTGAGTTTATATAATAAAAATGACAATACTACCTAAATTAATCTACTTATTCAGTGCTCTACCATTCAAACTCCAAAGAAAATAAAATGGCTCTATTACTGCATCATCTTAACTGCCCCTAAATTGTTTATTTTCTTTCTAAGTGTTTAACTAATTTTTTACCATTTCTTTCATCTCTTCCTTCCTGTTTTTTAACCTACTTTGGGAGTCTTGTGGCCAATTTTATCCCCCTTAGGTTTTCTTTGTGATTGTTTCTGACTCATTTGGAGCTCTTGGGATTCATTTAAACTATACTCTTTCTTCATTGTAACAGAAATTGTCTTTTATCTTTTCCTGTCTACAACTTTAGCTCTTAGTTTAGGACTCTATGCTAAGACTATGATGTGTCCCTTCAGACTGGCAAGGCTCAGGCTCTTTCTCCTTGCTCCAGTCCTGGATTAGGAGCAATGTGCCTATACCAGATGGGTCCTGCTTCAATCTATAATTCCCAGCCTTGTGGTCTCTGGTGGAAAGCTGCCTAGACTAAGACTCTGCTTTCTTACACAGATGTTCCACTAGACCTAGATACTTCATTGGTACCAAATACTATACCCTCTATCTTCTAGAGTTTTTTTTTCAACCCTGATTATACATACTGTTCTTGTCTGTTTCCTTGTGTGGTCATCTTCAGATCTTGACCCTGAGAGGGACCCCACCCAAATTTTGTTGCCTTCATTATGGTCTCCTAACATTCCCAGGCCTCCTTCACACAGCCCATTTCTGGACTAATTTTGTCATGCCCTCTACCATCCTTTTGAGATTGCTCTATGTCTAAAAGTTTCTTCTTCCTCATTTCTATGAAAATGTTTCCATTTAGAGACTTGCGTGAACTGATGCTGAGTGAAATCAGCAGAACCAGGAGATCATTATACATGGCAACAACAAGACTATACAATGATCAATTCTGATGGACATGGCTATCTTCAACAATGAGATGATTCAAACCAGTTCCAATTGTTCAGTGATGAAGAGAGCCATCGACACCCAGAGAAAGGACTGTGGGATCTGAGTGTGGACCACAACATAGCATTTTCACTCTTTCTGTTGTTGTTTGCTTGCATTTTGTTTTCTTTTTCAGGTTTTTGTTTTTGTTTTCTTCCTTCTTGATCTGACTTTTCTTGTGCAGCAAGGTAACTATATAAATATGCATACATATAATGGATTTAACATATATTTTAACATGAATTGGACTACCTGCTATCTAGGGAAGGAGGTGGGGGGAAGAAGGGGGAAATTTGCAGCAGAAGGTTTTTCAAGGGTCAATTTTGAAAAATTGTCCATGCATATGTTTTGTGAATAAAAAACTTTAATAAAAAATTTAAAAAATAAAATAAAATATTTCCATTCCTTCTAGAACCACCCATGTTCCTACCTTCTCTCTGGCTACTTCCTTGATTCCTCTGCAGGTTTCCTTCTTTTTGAATTTTTTATGGCCTTTTGTCTTCTCTTGTAAACTTAATAAGATTTTAATATGAGTATTTTTCATGTGTCTCATTTTCTTCTCATTCTCTCTTAATTAAGATGGATCTTTATACTATGTCTAGCACTGTCTTGTATATAGATACAGGCATAAGGCCTGGACCTATGATTTCATTGATGTAGGGACATCCCTCTATTACAGCTTGTCACCTTTCCTAAAACTTATAAAATCTTAGAGTTACTTAAAGCACTATCACTAGCCCAGGGTTATACCAGTATGTGTAAGAAGCAATTCTAAAAGGAGAAGGAAAGAAGAAAAGAAAAAAAGACAGGAGGAAGGGAAGGATGTAGGGGGAAAATGTGGCAGGGAAGGAAGAAGAAAATAAAAGAAGGAAGGGATGAAGGACTTAACATCTAAAATTACCAAGCACTGTGGTAAGTACTTTGCAGATATTATCTCTTTTGATTTTCACAACAACCCTGAAAAGTAATAGTTGAGGAGGTTGGTTGATTAATTAGTTCTTGTCTTTATTCTCCAAGAAGATCAAAATGACATCAATATTTTAGAGTTGTGTGACAGTGTGTCTTACTATCAGTCCAATGTGAGCTTGGAATGTTTTGACATGTCAGATACAAATAGTCCCTTTGAACATTTGGGATGGATTCTCTAACTTTGTGCATCTGTGTTTTTTCTGAGCTATTTCAATTCTGTTTTGCTTATAGAATACACCTTCTCTGATGAGGGCACACCATGCTGGGCAGTCTTGTGCCAGTATCTCCCATGTCATATAATCAATTCTAAAGTTCTTAAGAGAGACCTTGAGGGTGTTGTTGTATCGCTTTTTTCTGGCCAACTTGTGAGTGTTTGTGCTATGTGAGTTCTCCATAAAATACTCTTTTTGGCAAGTATACATTTGGATTTGAACAACGTGGGCAGCCCAATAGAGTTGTGCTCCCTGCAGAGAGTTGGAATGCTTGGAGGTTTAGTTCAAGAAAGGACCTCAATATCTGATACCTTATCCTGCCAGGTGATCTTCAGATTCTTCCTAAGACAATTCAAATGAAGCAGTTCAGTTTCCTGTCATGGTGCTGGTATACTGTCCAGGTTTCATAGGCATACAACAATGAGGTCAGCCCAATGACTCTGTAGACCTTTATTTTGGTAGTTAGTCTAATATTTCTCCTCTCCCACCCTTTTCTTTGGAGTTTCCAAACACTGAACTAGCTCTGGAGTTGAGGAGACTAAGTAAGAAAGGGGTTAATTTACTTTTCCCAGGTAATACAACTAGGAAACAACCAAGGCTAGATTTAAACAAGCTGCCTCCAATTTTGCACTCAGTTTTTCCTGGTTCTGAAGTCAGATCATCATCCATTGTACTATACAGTTCTCCAAAGTGGAATTCCCCTATAATTCCCAGTCATCAGTCCAAGTTCTATTTAGTTGAGTAAAACTATATAAATTGATCCCATCATTTTGTACACATGGGAGAGTTTTTTGTTTGTTTTTTCAAGATAAATTTAATCTTTTATTCAGGAAAGGGTCAACTCAAATGTATAAAATGATCTTATTTGTCTTCTGAAATTGATTGTTCTCCTATTTAGAATAATATATGATTGGATGGAAGATTTCAAATTTATTAAGAACAGGTGCTAGTTTTGATGGCGGGAGGGTGTTTTTAATCCCCCTATTACATGGTCACATTTTTTTCTACATGTTACAGTAACATGATATTTGGTCTTAGAATTTTTTAATGTGAAAATAGCTCAGTTTCAATTTACCAAAAAAAAAGAAAATGAAAAATTATTATTGTTTTAATATTTAATTATAATTTTGTAACTATAATCCAACATCTTAGTTGTAAGAAATACTTTATTGGATGATATCCCCCTTTACCATTTTTTGTGCTTAAGTCATTGCTAGTAATGTCCTACAGTCTGCTTAGATTTTCCATTCCCCTTTGAGTCATCCACAATTTTAATTCTACAGAGGATTTAGAGTTTTGATTTCTAGCTATGCAATTATCCTAAAAAACTTAATAATCTTATTTTATGCTTATACTGGGGATTATTACACAGGCATGGCCTATACACTTTCTAGCACTCCTATTATCTATAGAATCAGAATTTTTGATTGATGATAGGCAATTTACATGTTATCTTATCCAAAATTCAGGACCAGACTTTGAAGCAGAATGTAGAATCTTGTATATTAATTCTTCCTCAAGTACTTTTCCCATACATATGGGAAACTTGTTATATCTTCCAACAAGGAGACCTAAGAAGGACAAAGAATCTTTTAGAATAATAGACAACAGAAATTGGTATGCATAAAATTTTCTAATCTGGACATCATGCCTTATTTTCCTTAAAAGTGGGTAATGTCCTAAACTTCCTTAATAATACTGTGATCACTTGAGGCTGCATCACCTATTGAACCAGGGAAAAACAAAGAAGCAGAAACTTACTAAACATCTCCAGCGAAGATTTAAAACCAAACTAAAGCAAATCCTGAAGGTCATTCCCTTTAACAATCATTATTCATCTAATGCCAGTCATGTAATGAATAAGCAAAAAAGTCAAAAGGAGCAGACTTTTTTTTTCTGCTCTTAGCATGTCCTATACCTTGTTGTTTGTCCTTCATTCTTAAATTCAGTATCTTACAAAGCACGTAAGAATACACAGCAAAAGATTTCATTAGATACTTTGCTTTCTAATTTTTTCTTGACCTCCAAACTGTTCTGACATTTTTCATTGACAAAGTAAGCAGCCATTTCTTTGATGTGCCAAATATACATAAACATGTAAATGCATGCCTCAATGACTGGCCTTGTGCTTCTCTCCTTTTATACCTGACTCCAGATTCCTGAAACATATGTAGCCTGGGGAATCCTTTAGCCTTCTCTCATTAAGTCAGATTATAAAATTAATTATATGATACTTTGGATCCCATGAGGATCTTTTCTTTTTGAGATATGTTCTACTTTAAAATAGTCAGAAGGTAAGAGCAAGGTGGCAGAAGGAGGGACACAAATGACATTTAAGAACCAAAAGGAAGAAAATAAAATACGTTAGCTTAAGATCTAGAGTAGAAGTTGTAAAAAAAAAAAAAGCCTTATAAGGGGCCTATTTCAATAAAGAAAATTTCTTCTGTAAATGACTTATTCATTAGAAAGGAGGAGGTAAGGAAACAGAGAAATGGAGTAACTATCAGGATGCCAAATAAAACTAAAGTAGACTTTCATTTGGATTTGGAAAAGAGAGTCAGAGGAGGAATGGGCAGACTATGTATTTATTTAAAAGAAAATTTCATCCATGAGATGGCAGAGCAAAGAAATGGTAAAACTCAGAGGAGGAGAACCATAACTAGGTTTCTTTCTTAATGAAAAGAAGCAGGGAGGTATCAAGGCAAGTATGTTCCAGAGACTCTTCAGGAAGGGTAAATCTAATATAGATAAGCAGTTAACTAAATAGCCTGACTGGAGAGCATGTTTTTGTTTGATTGTTTGTCTGTTACTTTTTTTTATCATGCCAAGATCAGAAGTTCTCTGGGTTTGTATTTATATTGATACTTTTTGGTATATTATATTCATTTCTCAATACATTCCTCCTCCCTATACACACACACACACACACACACACATGGGGTGGGGGGAGCAGATAAACAGAGAGGTAGACAAGATAGATGATAGATAAATAAGCAGACAAGTAGGTAGATAGATAGATAAGATAGGAAGACAGAAAAATAGACAAACAAGTAGATAGATGTTAAGTAGATAGATAGATGACAGATAGAAAGATGGACAGATAGGCAGACAGGTAGATAGACAGGCAGACAGATAGATAGACAAATAGATAAATGATAGATAGATAGATAATTGATAGAAAAATGATAGAGAGAGAGAGACAAACAGGTAGATAAACAAGTAGACATATGGATACTAAGTAGATAGGCAGATAAGGAGAGAGATATGAAAGATAGATAGATAGATAGATAGATAGATAGATAGATAGATAGATAGACAGACTGATGTTGGATAGATAGCCAGATAATTATTTTTATATAGAGATGCAGCTAGAGAGCTCAGGGCATAGATCACTGGGCCTGGAGTCAGGAAGAACTGAATTCAAATCCATCCTCGGATATTTCCTATCTGTGTGACCTTGGGCAAGTTACTTAATGATGATTGTCTGACAAAATGGAACTACTGGATCCAAAAGAGAAAGACATAGCAAACCACACCAGTATTTTTGCCAAGAAAACTCCAAATGGGGCCATTTAAGGGTCAGATATGACTCAATAACAATCTATCTATCCACACAAATGAAACCAGTAGTTAAATGAAACCAACCAATATACTGATCCTATATGGCAGGATTTTTTTAAAAATAACTCTTTGAGGAGCAAACTTTGTCATTACCATCACTTAAAGTTCAGGTTTTCTCTTGTGACAATGGCTACTCTTTTGAATTACATTTTAGTAGTAATGCACATTATTTTCTATGTTTGGTTTACTTTACCTGAGTTCATAGAAACATTTCCAATTTTTTCCTCTGTTTTTTATGGCACTGTCATTCCATTCATTTAACTATTTTCCAATTAATGAGCACTTACTATACTCACAAAAATTACTACTATGAATATTTAAACACAAATGTGATCTTTTCTCACCTTCTTGGGGATATATGATTAAAAATGGAATCTCTGGAGCAAAGAGTATTGACATTTTATTCACTTATTTTAGGATCATTCCTTTTTTAATATAGCTTTTTTATTTTCAAAATATGTGTAAAGATAGTTTTCAACATTCAATCTTTCAAAAGCTTGTATTCCAAATTTTTCTCCCTTCCTTCCCCATACTTCCTCCCCTAGACAGCAAGTAATCCAATATATGTTAAACATGTGCAATTCTACTATACATATATCAATATTTATCATGCTGCACAAGAAAAATCAGATCAAAAAGGGAAAAAAAATGAGAAAGAGAAAAAAGTAATAAAACAACAAAAATGGTGAAAATACTATGTTGTGATCCACATTCAATACCCAGAGTCCTTTTTTTCTGGATGCATATGGCTCTCCCTCACAAGCGTATTGGAATTGGCCTGAATCACCTCATTGTTGAAAAGAGACATGTCCATCAAATAATCTTGTTGTGGCTGTGTACAATGTTTTTTTTTTTGGTTCTACTCCCTTCACTTAGCATCAGTTCATGTAAGTCTCTCCCAGCCTTTCTGAAATCATCTTGCTGATTTCTTATAGAACAATAATCCATAACATTCATATACCATAACTTATTTAGCCATTCCCCAACTGATGGATATCCACCAAGTTTCCACTACAAAAAGGGCTGCTACATTTTTGCAACTCTTACGAATTTTTTTTTGCATTCTTATAATAGAGTAGAGACAGTTTAGCCTCATTTTAATTGCTTTCCAGAAGCAATGAAACAATTTACAAGTCCATCAATGATATATTATTGTATCCCTTTACCCTTAGTCCTTCCCTTTGCCAAGTTACTGAAACTTCAGAATTGTTTTGTTTTTCATTTCTCCAAATCTGTAATATGTTATATTTATATTATATGTATATATATATATTATATGTGTATATCATATACACATATGCTAATTCTCCAGATAGCTTATATATAGCTATTGTCATAGCTTTTTCCTTCCAAATGATTTTTTCTCAATTGACCCTTCTTATTCTTATTCCCTTTTTATCTACCTATATTTATTTAATATTTTAAAGTAAACTTTTAAATTTCCCTTAATCGTAATTATTTACTTTGAGAGAGGCAGAGCCAAGATGGCTGAGAGGAGACACATCTTTTTTGAGCTCTCCCCAAAATCCCTCAAATTAACAGCAAATCAAGCCTCTGAACTGGTTTTGGAGTGACAGAACCCAGCAGAAGATAATTTGGAAGATCTTCAGAAAAGGTTTGTTTTAATTGGACTCAGAGAGAGGCAGGCACCTGACTGCAGACAGTAAAGGGATTCAGGATGGTGTGGTATTCCACATGGTGGAAAATCTACCAGGAGGAATCTACAGCATTGTTGGCTACTCTGTCCTGGTTGCAAGCCAGTAGATTAACAGGTTATCTATAAGGCATCCAACACAAATACAAAAGGCAAATAATGATACTCTAAACCCCAGAATATAGTGGGACCTGGCCATTCCCACACAGCATCAGAAGTTAGTCAGCACAGACCCAGTGCAGTAACTGTTGTCTGTAGAGGAAGCTTGGACAGCCCTAAAAGCAGAACTCAACCTTTTTTTTTTTTAAATGACCAAAAAAGCAAAAAGAACTCTGACCATAAAGAGGTTTTATGGACAAAGAGAAGAACAGATTTCAAACTCTGAGGACATTAAAAGCAGATCACCTCCAGATGAAGCCACCAAAGGGTTATATGAATTGGTTCCCATCTCACAAGGGTCTCTTGGAAGATTTCAAAAATGACCTTAAAAGAAAGTTAGAAGAAAAATGGGAAAAGGAAATGAGAACTTTACAGGAGGGTTTGAAAAAGGAAACAGAAATCATCTGATGAAAAGTCCTTACAAAATTGATTTAGTCACTACTGATCAGAGAAATGCAAATTAAGACAACTCTGAGATACCACTACATACCTGTCAGATTGGCTAAAATGACAGGATAAGATAATGATGAATGTTGGAGGGGATGTGGGAAAACTGGGACCCTGATACATTGTTAGTGGAACTGTGAATGGATCCAGTCATTCTGGAGAACAATTTGGAGCTATGCTCAAAAAGTTATCAACCTGTGCATACGCTTTCATCCCCCAGCAGTGTTTCTATTGGACCTATATCCCAAGGAAATCTTAAAGGAAGGAAAGGGACCAATATGTGCAAAAATATTTTTGGCAGTCTTTTTTATAGTGGCTAGAAACTGAAAATTGAATGGTTGCCTATCAATTGAAGAATGGCTGAATAAATTATGATATATGAATGTCATGGAATATTATTGTTCTGTAAGAAACAACCAGCAGGATGATTTCAGAGAGGCCTGGAGAGATTTGCATGAACTGATGCCGAGTGAAATCAGCAGAACCAGGAGATCATTGTACACAATAACAAGACAACTATATGATAATCAATTCTGAAGGACGTTGTTCTCTTCAACAATGAGATGTTTCAAACCAGTTCCAATTGTTCAGTAATGAAGAAAGTTATATACACCCAGAGAGAGGGATCTGAATGTGGACCACAAAACATTTTCATGCTCTCTATTGTTGTTTGGTTGCATTATGTTTTTCTTCTCAGATTTTTTTTTTGTATAGATCCAATTTTTCTTGTACAGCAAGGTAACTGTATAAATATGTATACACATATTCGATTTCTCAAGTATTTTAACATAATTAACATGTATTAGACTTCCTGCCATCTGGGAGGGGGGAGTAGGGAGGAAAAATTTATAACAGAAAATTTTGCAAGGGTCAATGTTGAAAAATTACCCATGCCTATGTTTTGCAAATGAAAAGTTTTAATAAAAATAATAATATTTTTTTAAAAATTGATTTATTGAAATGGAAAAAAGCATATAACTCCTTACAAAATAAATTTGACAAAATAGAAAAAGAAAACAACTCCTTGAAAAACAAAATTTGTGAAATGGAAAAAAATCCATAAAATAAAACAATTCATTTAAAAATTCAACTGGCCAAATACAAAAGGAACTATAAAAGGTAAAAAAAGAAAATAATTCACTGAAAATTAGAACTTAACAAATGGAAATGAATGACTCACTGAGACATTAAGAATCAATCAAACAAAAAAATGAAAAAAAAATATTAGAAAATGTAAAATACCTCATTGGAAAAAACAATTGACCTGGAAAATAGATCCAGGAGAGACAATCTAACAATTATTGAAGTACCTGAAAACCATGATGAAAAAAGGAAATCATCAAGGAGAACTGCTCTGATGTCCTAAATCAGAAGTTAAAACAGCCATTGAAAGAATTCACCAATCACCTCCTGAAAGAGACCCCAAAATGAAAACACCAAGGAATATCATAGCTAAATTTCAGAATTATCAGGCAAAGGAAAAAATATTGCAAGCAGCCAGTAAGAAACAATTCAAATATGGAGGAACCACAATCAGGATTATCCAGGACCTAGAAGCTTCCACTTTAAAGAACTGAAGGGCCTGGAATCTGGTATTCCAAAAGGCAAAGGAACTTGAATTGCAGCCAGGAATCAACTCTCCAGATAAATTGAGGATTATCTTTCAGGGAAGAAGATGGACATTCAATGACACAGGTGAATTTCATTTATTTCTGATGAAAACACCAGAGCTGAACAAAAAATTTGACCTCCAAATACAGAACTCAAGAGAAACATAAAAAGGTAAAAAAAACTATAAAAAGATAAGAAGAATCATATCTCCGTTTGTGTATACTTAAAGAATGCAGGTACAATTTAATTTTACTGTGATAATATAAAAAAGAAACTACAGGTGAAAAGAGGATTGTACTGGAAAAAGAGAAAAATGGAGGTGTATGAGGGAAATTACATCTAATGAAGAGACAAAGAAGACATTATAATTGAGGGAAAGAAGACAGGAAGATGAACATTGTGTGTATCTTACTGTCATCAGATTTGACTCAAAGAGACAATATTAGGTATATTTGGTTTCTTTTTTATTATTATTAAAAGCTTTTTATTTACAAAACATAAGTGATTTTTCTACATTGACCTTTGCAAAAAACTTTTTTTTGTTCCAAGCTTTTCCCTTCTTTCCGCCCACCCCTAGATGACAAGTAAGCTAATGCATGCTATGTTAAATTATATGACAAATCCAATATATGTATACATATCTATACAGTTATGTTACTGCACAAGAAACATCATATCTAGAAAGAGAGAAGAAAAAAACAACCTAAGAAGGAAAACAAAATGCATGGAAATATTCACAGAAAGCATTAAAATGCTATGTTGTGGTCTGCACTCAGGTCCCTCAGGCCTCTCTCTGGATGTATACGACTATCTTCATCGCTGAACAATTGGTTTGAATCACATCATTGTTGAAGAGAACCATGTCCATCAGAATTGATCATCATATAGTCTTGTTGCTGTGTATAATGTTCTGGTTCTACTGATTTCATTCAGCATCAGTTCATGCAAGTCTCTCCAGGCCTCTCTGAAATCTTCCTGCTGGTCGTTTCTTACTCAACAATAATATTCCATAACATTCATATACCATAATTTATTCAGCCATTCTCCAATTCATGGGCATCCTTTCAATTTCCAGTTTCTTGCCACTACAAAAAGGGTTGCCACAAACATTTTTGCACATGTGGGTCCCTTTCCCTCCTTTAAAATCTCTTTGGGATATAGGCCCAGTAGAAACACTGCTGGGTTAAAGGGTATGCACAGTTTGATAACTTTTTGAGCATAGTTCCAGATTGCTCTCCAGAATGGTTGGATCCGTTCACAGTTCCACCAACAATGTATCAGTGTCCCAGTTTTCCCACATCCCTTCCAACAGTTATCATTATCATTTCCTGTCATTTTAGCCAATCTGACAGGTGTGTAGTGGTACATCAGAGTTGTCTTAATTTGCATTTCTCTGATCAATAGTGATTTGGAGCACCTTTTCATGTGACTAGAAATAGTTTCAATTTCTTCGTCTGAAAATTGTCTGTTCATATCTTTTGACCATTTATCCATTGGAGAATGGCTTGAATTCTTATATATTTGAGTCAGTTTTTTATATATTTTAGAAATGAGGCCTTTATCAGAACGTTTGAATGTAAAAATATTTTCCCAGTTTACTGCTACCCTTCTAATCTTGTCTGCATTCATTTTGTTTGTACAGAAACTTTTTAACTTGATATACTCAAACTTATCTATTTTGTGATTAATGATGATCTCTAGTTCTTCTTTGGTAACAAATTCTTTCCCCCTCCACAGGTCTGAGAGGTAAACCATCCTACATTTTTCTAATTTGTTTATAATATCATTCTTTATGCCTAGATCATGAATCCACTTTGACCTTATCTTGGTACATGGTGTTAGGTGTGGGTCAATGCCTAATTGCTTCCATACTAGTTTCCAATTATCCCAGCAGTTTTTGTCAAATAGTGAGTTTTTGTCCCAAAAACTGGGGTCTTTGGGTTTATCAAATACTAGATTACAATTGTCATTGAGTATTTTGTTCTGTGAACCTAACCTATTCCACTGATCCACTAGTCTATTTCTTATCCAGTACCAAATGGTTTTGGTGACCACTGCTTTATAATATAGTTTTAGATCTGGTGCAGCTAGGCCACCCTCATTTGCATTTTTTTCATTAATTCCCTTGAAATTCTTGACCTTTTGTTTTTCCAGATGAATTTTGTTGTTATTTTTTCTAGGTCAGTTAAATAATCTCTTGGGAGTTTGATTGGTATAGCACTAAATACATATATTAGTTTAGGTAGTATTGCCATCTTTATTATATTCGCTCGACCTATCCAAGAGCACTTGATATTTTTACAATTGTTTAGATCTGACATTATTTGTGTGGAGAGTGTTTTGTAGTTTTGCTCATATAGATTCTAACTTTCCCTTGGCAGATATATTCCCAAATATTTTATACTATCAAAAGTATTTTAAATGGAATTTCTCTTTGTATCTCTTGCTGTTCCATTTTGTTGGTGATGTATAAAAATGCTGATGATTTATGTGGATTTATTCTGTATCCTGCAACTTTGCTAAAGTTGTGGATTAATTCTAATAGTTTTTTAGTTGATTCTCTAGGGTTCTCTAAGTAGACCATCATATCATCTGCAAAGAGTGATAATTTGGTTTCCTCATGACCTACTCTAATTCCTTTAATCTCTTTTTCTTGTCTTATTGCCAAAGCTAGCATTTTAATACAATATTGAATAGTAATGGTGATAGTGGGCAACCTTGTTTCACCCCTGATCTTATTGGGAAGGGTTCCAGTTTATCACTATTATATATGATGCTAGCTGATAGTTTTAAATAGATGCTACTGACTATTTTAAGGAAAAGTCCATTAATTCCTATACTCTCTAATGTTTTTAATAGGAATGGATGTTGGATTTTATCAAATGCCTTTTCTGCATCTATTGAGATTATCATATGTTTTTTGTTAATTTGGTTATTAATATAGTCAATTATGTTAATAGTTTTTCTAATATTGAACCATCCCTGCATTCCTGGTATAAATCCTACTTGGTCATGGTGGATTATTCTGGGAATGATTTTCTGCAATCTCTTTGCTAATATTTTATTTAAGATTTGTGCATCAATATTCATTAGGGAGATTGGTCTATAATTTTCTTTCTCTGTTTTTGTTTTACCTGGTTTAGGTATCAGTACCATGTCTGTATCATGAAAGGAGTTTGGTAGAAGTCCTTCATTCCCTATCTTTTTTTAATAGTTTATATAACATTGGAGTTAATGGTTCTTTAAATGTTTGGTAGAATTCACATTTAAATCCATCTGGTCCTGGGGATTTTTTCTTAGGG
>JAJPUD010016534.1:4877-18321 GCA_023553655.1 Myrmecobius fasciatus
TTTTTTTTTTTTTTTTTTTTTTTTTTGATCATGACTTTCAGGTAGACCAATAATTTTAAAATAATCTCCCTTGGATCTATTTTCCAGATCAGTTGTTTTTCCAATGAGATATTTCACTCCCCCCGACAATTTTTCCTTTTTTTTTGGTTTTGCTTTATTATATCTTGATTTCTCACAAAGTCATTAGCTTCCATTTGCTCAATTCTATTTTTTAAGGAATTATTTTCCTCAGTGAACTTTTGTACCTCTTCCCAACTGGCCAATTTTTCCTTTTAGGGCATTTTTCTCTGCATTAGCTTTTTGCATTTCCTTTTGCATCTCTGTTCTTTCCCTAATTTTTTCTCTGTCTCTTTTACTTGATTTTCAAAGTCCCTTTTGAGCTCTTCCATGGCCTGAGCCCAATTCTTAATTTTCTTGAAGGCTTTGGAGGTAGGAGCTTTGACTTTGTGATCTTTTGAGTGTGAGTTCAATGGTCAGAAACATTTTTTGTTGGCTGCTCATTTTCCTAGCCAATGGCTCAGCTTTTTTTTTTTTTTTAAACTCTTTGTTAAAGCTGGGCTCTGTTTCTAGGGTCCCAGGATTCAGGGGTTTGTACAGCTGTTTTCAGAGATCCTGCTAGGGATCTAACCACACTCTTTTCTGTCCTGGAGCTGTTAGTGTGTTCCTGCCCCACTGGAGCTGTAAGATTCAATGTGCTGAGCTAGGCTCCACTGACTGGGGCTGAGGTGGGACTGCACACCAGCTCAGACCCTCTCCACTGACCTTCCTAGTCCTCCATGGTATCCCAGGGCTGAGAGGGCCAGAAGCCTCCAGCATGGCTGCTGATTCAGAGACCCTTCCTGGCTGATGCTGGGGTCTGGGCTATGCTAGTGTTGTGGGCTGGGCTCCCACTGTGGCTCCTCAGCCTTTTCCTGCTGACCTTTCCGGCCCTCTTTGGTATCTCTGGACTGAGAGGTCTGGAAGCCGCCAGTGCTGGGGCTGATGCAGAGGCCCGGCTGGGCCGGGACTTGAGCTGGGTCCCTGGCTGTGCCACCAGGCCCTACACTGGGACTGCACATTAGATTCCCACCCTAGTTATCACAGACCTTTTCTGCTGAGCTTCCAAGTTGCCTTCAGCTGGAAAATGTTCTACTCCATCTGTTCTGATGCTCTAAAATCTGTTCAAAGCCATTATTGAAAGCAATTTGGAGTAGTTTGGGGAGAGGTTGGGCAAGTCCTTGCCTTTACTCTGCCATCTTGGCTCTGCCCACCTTGCAGTTTCAGTGAGCTAACAGAATGAGTTGGTCACAACTTCTTAAACTGTAAATATACTGACTGGAGAGTCAGACATCTTTTGGGCTGTCCACTGGGACTTCAAGAGTCATCTCTTGTCTGAAGTTCTGAATGTTCATGTTGAAGCGTTTCATAACAGACGATGGGATTGGGATAGAGCTGGGAGGGACAGCACTGAGAGAAGATTCTCTTTTCAACCCACATGGTTTTTCAACCAAATGGCATTTTCATTAAATCTAATTGGCTTTCAAATTTATAAAATGAATTTAAGCAAATTCACATTTGATTTTTTTTTAAACTTATCTCCCCACTAACAATTGGATGAAACATTTTCTGAAGCTAACTATAATCTGTTAAATGAAGAAGGGAAGTACAGGAGAATCACCACTTCCACAATGTTGGTTTCTATTGAGCAATATTTCCTTCTCCTATTTCTCTCTTTTATGCACAGCAGATACCACAGTACCAAAGTTTAAGAAAATAGGGTCAACTTTTTTTCTTTTTAAAAATTTAGTTATTGAACTAAATATAAAATAAGAAAAAGCAGAATAAAAAAAGACAAAACAAAAATAACAAAACAAAACAAAACAAAGAACTGTTATGTGCTCAGCAGAACATCAGGGAAGATTCAAAATATATAACAAAAAATTTACATTTCAAGAAAGTTTGGGAGTCAACATTATTAACTACAGTTCTGTATGGCTTTTAAAATTCACTGAGTGTCTTTGTATCATGAGTTATTTTCTGACTAAATGAGTGCCTAACACATGGATACATCTCATATTCAGAGGAACATTGATAAGCTGGAGTGTATCCAAAGAAGGACAATCAGTATGATGAAGGAATTTAAAGTCACAGGAGAATAATTTGAAGGAACTAAAAATGTTTAGCTTCGAGAACAGTCAGTCTAGAAAAGGACACAATTAGTATCTTTTCTATTCTTTCAACCACCTCCTTGTGACACAGGTTTAGTGATTGTTTCCATGAAGGAGATTCTCAGATTCCCAGCTGTCTGACTAGTCTCCTAAACTCTAATTCTATGCCATGAATGACCTATTAGAGATTTTGCACTGTAACATATCAAAAGTAGCATAGAATTTGGGAACCCACCCCTCTTCCAGAATTCTCCATTTCTCTTGAGGATACCACTATCCTTCTATTCTCTCCAGCTTACAAACTTGGCATTATCCTTTATTATTCATTGTCACTAAGCCAACAGATCCAAACCATTCTCCACAAAGCCACCAAACTAATTTTCCTAAAGCACTAGTCTGACCATTCTGCTCCTCAACAACCATAGTGGCTCCCTATTATCTCTTAAATCAAATATAAATACTTCTCTTGAAGATTTAAAGCACCATTTTGTATATGAGACCTTTCATGATTTCCCCTAAGAATTAATGCCTTCTTTCTCTACTTCTCCCTTCTCTTGCATCTGTTTTACATATACATGTATATGTAGGTGTTGTTTCCCCCAGCTATTATTGATTGAATATGACTTTAGGGGAGCCGCTATCTCATTTTTGTTTTTGTATCCCCAGTGCCTAATATTAGGTACTATTAATTAATTGTTATGTATGATTATCAAGTGCTTGATAAGTACTTTGATAAGATTTGTTATATGAAAGGAAATTAGACTTCTGCTAATTTCCAGGAAGAAGTACTAGGACCAGTGGGTAAAATTTATAGGGAAACAAGAACTCCTTTCTTAAGTTAGAGCTGAATGAAAATGGAATGGACCATCTCATGAGAGTCATGGGCTACTTGTTCCTGAAAATATCCATTTTGTGGCCTAATGTTTTTGAAGGAATGTTATTGAAGGAATTCCTGCATTTGTTCACAAGTGGAACCAAACACCTCAAGGTCTAACACAAAAAATTCCTTTGCTGCTTTTAAAAGGTGAGATTTAATTACCTATAGTTGTCTAAAGAACAGATTATGGTAAAAGAACTATGATGAGATCATAATTCATAAATGATTAAAGAAAGCTTTTATCCTTGTTTAATAACAAAAACTTCTTTTGGGGGTGGTCTGTTAGGGGTTTTTTAATAGCCTCCGAAGCGAACTTACTATGTATCCAGAGATAACAGTTACGAACATTTGTCCTGGACCTATCCAGTCAAACATTGTACAAAATGCCTTTACTGAAGAAGTCTCAAAGGTAAAAAATTTTGCATGTGGAAAAATGTGAATTATAAGTATCATTGTTATCTTAATATATGTACACTAGAAGGTTAGATATACTTTTGATCTACTACAACCCAGTATTGTCAATGAAACCTGAATTAAGGATGCTATTTCCCACACGGAATCTCTTTAACTGCTTTTATCTCATCCTGAGTTCTAAGGAAATCAAGAGGTATAATCTGATATCTCCTCATACATTAATAGAAATGAAAATGAATCAAATAATTAGCTCTGAGTTCAATTTGTAAAATAAATCAAAGATAACTTGTTTCTATGAACTTTTTTTTTTTGCTTTCTTAACCCTCCTTACTTAAGGGCAGCCTATATTCATACCAATGTATTATTTATGGTGATGTGAAATTCAAGTTTCTTAATTTATGAAAATTTAACTTATGGACATCAAAGAAAAGTATTAGAATTAGACATCTGTTAAGTTACAAGAAATTCCTTTGACTTGTTTAGGTTAAGCTAGTGTTTCCTCAGAAAATGAAATTTAATTATTCCCCAATATTAGTTATTTTTAATGTTCTGTTGAAGATGAGCATATAAAGTCTATATTTAAATGTGTTTCTATTGTAGGAATACTTTTTTAATGTGTGTAAGAGCTTCCTATTGAATTGTTATCATTTCAGATTTGCCCTGTTACGCTGGTCATCTTTATCAGGCCAGAATAATTGGTTATATATGATTGAGAAAATGTTCAATATATAGAACCTAATAAATAAGCAATTTTGGATGACTGTTTATAACACTGCAATTTTTTCAATTTTTCAGAAAATAGAGAACCCAGGAAATCAAGATTATAAGATGGCAACTAGTCGCTGTGTTCGGTTAATGCTAGTTTCTATGGCCAATGATCTAAAAGAAGCCTGGATTGCTGATCAGCCATATTTGTCATTTTGCTACATTGGTCAATATGCCCCAACCTGGGCCTGGTTGATAGCAGACAAGCTGGGACGCAGAAGAATTGACAACTTTAAGAGTGGACTGGTATGGTCTTGTGTATTTTTTTTTCTATAGTTTTGCAGAATAACACAGAGAATTTGTTGGTTCACAAGTTTTATTATTCTTATATCTGTCTGTCTCCTGAGATTAAATCCTGGTCATATGAACATTAATTTAATCTTCCAGACAATTCTCTAAGACTAATTACATTGGTAAAACAAATTTCTTTGTTGGAAATTCCCAACAGTTGTGAAATCATAGATTTCCATCAAATAGTGTGTTCTTATAAATGCATATACATGTATGTATGTGTGTGTACTCCATATGCTTATATGTATGTATATGCATTCACATATATTTCTTTAAATAAACACATTGGCTATTTCCTGCCTAATATTAATTTGTTCCTTTAATGAACAAATGAAAAAACATTTGTTAACTGCCAAGCACTGTGCTAAATGCTAGGAATATTCTAACAAGGAGATCACAGACATAGAGGGACTGATACGAAAGGGCTTTGAGACTAACATTAAATAGTCCTATGCTGCTTTTATTTTAATTTTTAATTTCCATTTTTCCTCCCTCCTTCCTCTTCAAGAAGGCAAGCAGTCTGATATAGATTAAACATGTACAATCATATTAAAATAGTCCCACATTAGTCTTGTTTTGAAAGAAGAATCAGAACAAGACAGAAAAATCATGAGAAAGAAAAAAAAAAGTGAAAATAGTATATTTCAATCTACATTCAGACTCCATAGTTCTTTCTCTTGGATGTGAATAGCATTTTCTATCATGAGTCTTTTGGAATTGTCTTGGATCATTGTATTGCTGAAAAGAGTTAATTCTGACAATCAAAGTTGATCATCACAGCATATTGCTGTTACCTATACTGCTTTTAAAAAGGTAAAATTTTATTACATAGCATTGTTTAAAGAACAGATTATTACAAAAGATTATGGGATCATCATTCATAAATGCTTAAAGAAAGCTAATTCTTATGTCTGTGTTTAATAACAAAAACATCTTTTAGTTGATCTCTTAGGCCAGGGATACCAAACAAGTTGTATAGCGATTACGGGGTGTTGAAGTCCAGCTCCAGTAGTGATAAAGGGTGTGAAATGAACAGAGGGCCAGGTGGAAGATTGGCTTCAAATTTATTGATCAGAGAGTCAAATGTATATATGTTTCCAATGCTTATAGAGCCAATACCTAATCCACTCTTGGATATTCCTGATCCCCTCTAACAACCAGCCTGCTCCCTGAAATGCAAATGGTTGGGCCCGGATTTTGGCCACTTTGACAGAATTGTAAATAGTTATGGTACACATCAGAGCAAAATTATCATACTAATGTCCTCAAGTACATTTCTCCCAAATGTCTTTGAGCTCCATTGTGGACTGCTTTTTCTAATTCTTAAGTTCAAAAATATGATTTGATCTATTTTGCTTCAGTCTCAGGGATCTTTACCAATGTATTAAACAAGTCTGTTTCTGCCAATGTTTATTGGAAAGGGAATTGGTGAGCCAAATTACTGTTGATTTCAAAACCTAAAATGGACTTATTTCCTGGCCCTCTCCAACTGGGAACTGGCTATTTTTCAGCCTGATTTTATAGCAGATAAGGGGAGAGTTTACTAAGCATGCCTAAGGAAATTATGAGCATTGCAATGGAAATAAGAATAACTGATTGAGAGACAACGTGCAAAGAGCATTGGCCTCTGAATTGAGAGACTCAAGTTTGAATCCTACCTTTGATGGTTAATAGTTAGTTATGTGGCAAGTTAGTCAATCTATTAGCATTTAGTTAAAATGCTAACTGCGAACCTACTGTGTGCCAGGCATTGTGTTAAGTGTTGGAATTTGAATTACATAAACTCTTGGAATTTCAGTTTCTTCATCTGTAAAGAGGGACTAATTCCTGTGTCTTTCTGAGTTGTTTAAAGATAAGATGAAATACTAGTTAGCATATGAAGCACTTTGTAAACTAAGAGATTTGCAAATATATTTTTATATTATAGTAGTATAGAAAATAGCATTATGAGATTAAGAAAAAAATGCAATGCTATAAATAAGACTTTTCCATATTAATAGAAACTTAGCACACAATACCTGTCTCACAGTAAGTACTCAATAAATGATTACTGACGATAGACCATATTAGTTTGCTAATTTTATAGGTATTCTCAGTCATCCATCAACTGACTTTCCTCATATCTCATTTAGAAACACAGAATTTTAGGATGTTAGAATAGAGACCAGAACCCAGGACTCCTTGACTCTTGGTCAAGTGCTTTTCCCACTACCATTGTTGTTTTATTCTAGATTTTAACAATGGTCCTGTGTATGTATTCTTTCATAACACTAGATAAATCACTTAGCCAATTCACAATACATTTTCAATGAGGAAGAACATTGGTATAACAGGTTTGAACCAAGCTATTAGGTACACAATGCTTTGTATCTAGACTGATTGTGTTCTCATGGATTTAGAGCTGGTTATCTGATCTAACTCTCGTTTTACAGATGAGGGAGAAATCCAAAGGGTTATTTGCTCAAGGACACATAGGTAGTATGTAGCAGAGTCAGTATTCAAATTTAGATATTATCTAGTGTCTATATTAGTGGTATTATATGAAATACTATTATAGACACTAGATAATATCTAGTATATACTACTAGTATAGACACTCTAGCTCAGTAAATAGAGTTCTGGGCCTGGAGTTAGGAAGGAAGATTCAACTTCCTGAATTTAAATCTGTCCTCAGATACTTACTAGCTATATGACTCTAGGCAAGTCACTTAACCCTCAATTTCTCATCTGTAAAATGAGCAAGAGAAGGAAATAGCAAACCCTTCCTATAAATGCCTGCAAAAAACAAAGACAAACAAACAAAAATCAAACATATGGGATCATAAAGAATTTGATTCAGCTAAAACAACTAAACTAAACAACATTAGCTTTTATTGTTCCAAATGAAATCAGGATAGGAGGAGTGGGAAGCCTTTATTCTGAAGATATAAAAAGAAACAATTCTGAGGAGGAGGAAACTAGGAAGTTGTCTAAAGTCCGGAAAACAAAAACATCAGCCAACTGATATTCTTAAAAAGATATATACAAAAAAAGGAAGAAAGATCAGATGATGTAAGATGAATAAAAAGTGTGATACTTTTCCTTTAAAAGTATTCTTAAGAATGAAAAGATTCCTGAATGAGCTGATGCTGGTGAGAAAAAACTGAGAAAAATGAAAGTGGGGTTTTTGAGAGCAATGAGAGAGGGAATAAAGATTGCTTTTTAAACTATATTAGGGGAAAGAGAGCCTTCAAAGAAGAGATGACATTACTGCTTGGGGAATGGGGAAAATGAAAACAAATGAAAGAAAGTACTGTTTTTCCACTATCATTTGCCTCTGTTTGTTCTGCCAGTGATCTTTGGGCTCGGAAAAAAAAAGAACAAAAATGCTTATAGGGAGATAAACCCCAAGACAAATTGGGAGATGGTGGGAAAGCAGCTACCTGGTCTTAGTAGAATAAGACACCAAGGCCAGATGAACTAGAATACTGAAAGAGTGGGCAACATTGCTGAGCCATTTTCAATGGTTCAGCAATATATTTATTAATTCACTGATAAATAAAAAGAATAAGTAATTAAACTATTTATTAGATGTGTGTGGATGTTTATATGTATATATAAATGCATACCTCTGTGAGAATATATTCACCATATATATTCATTTATATGTATATATTCATATATAATCACATATATGTATATGACTCTTGTTCCTCATTATTCTTCTACATGTCTAAATATATTCATATACATGTGTATGTTAATAGTATATGTGCATATAATAGCAATATAGGTATTCACACATGTATGTGACAAAAGACAAAAATGAACATGTACATATAAGTGATAAACACAAAATAAAACACAAAAAAACACAAAACACAAAATAATAGTTTAGAGCAGTTAAATACTAGTAGTGGGGTGGTTAGAAAAAGCAAGGAGGTTGTGTTTTGGGTTGCTTCTTGAATGAAGTAAGAGATTCCAAGAGGCAGAGGTGAAAAGGGAATGCATTCCAGTCATGGCGGACAAGCCGGCACAAAGTCACTGACCACTAAGGACTGTGTGGGTAGACTGGAGATTGGGAGTAATACATGATGAAACGGGAATGTTGGGTTAGGGACAGAGGTGTGAAACAGGGAGAGTTTGTATTTGGCCCTAGAAGCCAGGCCCAACTTTTTGTGACTCTCATTTAGGGTTTTCTTGGCAAAGATACTGGAGTGGTTTGCCATTTCCTTCTCCGGCTCATTTCACACATGAGGAAACTGAGGCAAATGAAGTTAAATGACTTGCCCAGGATAACACGGCTACTAAGTGTTTGAGATCAGATTTGAGCTCATGAAAGGGGGCTTCCTGACTCGGCACTCTGTGCCATCTGGCCATTGATTTGGGAGAGTGCCATGGTCAGATTTGCACTTGGGGAATCTGTGGAGGATAGATTGGAGTCAGCAAAGACTTGAAGCTTGAGATAACCTGGGAGGTGAATCCAGTCAATAGGTAGTTGAGATGTGAACCGAGGGGGTAGCTATGGGAGTAGTAAGGAGGGGAAGAATGTGGGATGTTACAGACTTAGAAATGGGAAGATTTAGATAGTAGTTGGAGATGGGGAGCAAGTGCCAGTAAACTGAAGAAACCCTATTTGCAAATCCGGGAGACTGGAAGGGCCATAGTATTGGTATCCAAAATAGAAAGGAAAAGGTTTGGAAAAATCAAGATGATGAGTTTATTTTTAGTGTGTTGAGTTTAAATAATTTTTGAAGATTTGAGATGGTTCAGCTTGAAGTGTCCAAGAAGTGGTAAGACTGGAGATGAGGAGAGATGTTGAGTCTGGATGTGAAAATCTGAGACCTCTGCATAGAAATGATAATTAAACCCATGAGAACTGGTCATGTTACTAGGCAAGAAAGAATAGAGAGGAGAAGAACAGGGACAGATATGGCCAAGGACTGGTATAGGCAGGTAAAGTCAACAAAGGAGACTGAGAAGTAGTGGTCGTTCCCATGGATGGAGACCCAGGAGAGAATAAGGCCATGATGTCCCACAGAGGAGAGCATCCTCAGCCACATAAAAACTTAAGAGGTCGAGAAGAATGAGCACATACAGGAGGCCATTAGAAATTTTTGGTGAACTTACTGTACTCTTAAAAAAAAAAGCAAGTGGTTTGAAATGGAAATTAATCACTTCCTCTAGAATTCTCTTTTTATAATATGCTGTAAGTGTGGGGTATTTAAATTCAGAATTTAAAAATGTTGTAGAGGATAAAAAGAAATCATTGGTGAGTGGAGGAAGTAGTTTCACTGAAATGATGTGGTCAGAATCCAGATTACAAAAGATCCAGAAGTTAGTAAGAGGAGAGGAAGTAGAAGCAGTATTAAGTTTTTTCTAGGATTTGGGCTGAGGAAGAAGAGATAGAAAAACAAAAGCTTGTGCTAGTGGTGGGGTCTAATGAAGACTTTCTAGGGGAAGAAGAGGTTCGGCCATATTTACATGCATCAGGGGAGTAACAGATTGAGGAAAGGAGAGGATTTAGAGGTCATTGTTGGAGAAGATCAGGAGGGGATCCAGTGTAGAGGCCTTAGCCTTAGTGAGGGCTACCTCCCTAGAGACCTGAGTCCAGCCGGGAGAAAGAGAAGGGATTTTAAGGGGAAGAGGAGAAGACAAGTCACTGGGTCGAATCTGTAGAGAAGAGATTTAATAGTGTCCTTCAGTTTGGTTGAAAGAAAAAACAACTTTATTGTGTTCACTTCTGGAAAAGACATTAATAAGTTAGAGGGCTTCCAAAGAAGCATGATAGTGAAGGACATACTAAATTGTGAGCTCTTTGAGATAGAACTTTTTTTTTTTTTTTTTGGTCTTTTTTTGTATTCTCAGCACCTAGCAGTGTTCCTAACACATAGTAGGTACTTAATAAATGAATCAACATTCATTTATTAATGTAGCCTCTAGCAAAGTATTGCTTTAAATTTTGCATCTCTTGAGTGCCAACCCTTTGGATTGGAAGAGGCTATATTTTCTATATACAGCATTCTGATGAATATTTATCTTGGATGGGAGAGGGAAGCAAAAACTCAGTCTACATTGTGAATTTAGGGTTTCTGCTGTAAATTCTCTCTGTGGGGAATTTATTTCATCCTGGTTTTTTTCATGATCAAAATTAACTTTGAAATGAAACAAATTACAAATTAATCTATACTTCATTTCTTGTCAAATATATCTACCCTATGAATGATTAAACATTACCTCTATAATTTACTAGGACAAGATAATACCTTAGTCCAGAAATGAAGAAAAACAGTTTTTAAAAGAGGGATGAGTCGATGTTAACTGCTATTCTTAATACAATAACATAGCTGATAGTGTGACATTAGATTGCAGTGTTACAACAAACCATCATGAGATTAATATTTTGCTTAAAGACTGAGATTTTGAGTGTGCTTATCATTCTAATTTGAGTTTTTATCCATTTTCCCTAAGAATCTTAACAAACAGCACAATTTTTTAATGAAGTTCATAAAAGTAAAAAAATATACATATTTTGTAACAAGCAGGTTACAAAATTCTTTGAGGTTTCCTGTCCCATGAACAGGAAGGAAAAACCTAGAGAAAGAGCTTATAGACATCACGTAAGGGTGAATATAATACTGACCCCTGTTATCTTTGTCTTGGGCCCCCTGAGCCAGATTTCTCTTTTGGTAGGGAAAATCCAGGTTTGCTACAGCCCAAATCCAGAATTCAAGGTCTTATCATATCACCCAGTTCAAAACAAACATCACTTCAATACTCCAGAAGTTCTTTTTCATTAAAAAGCTCCTGTCTAATTTTTTTATTGATAGATTTTAACTTAATGAAATATTTACAAGGTTTATTTGTAGGTTCTAAGTTCTATTTCTCTTCCAAACATTCCAGTGATAGCAATAAAGCAGAATTTGACCCTAAACACAATACACATATTATAGGATTATCCTAAAAAGTCTCCATCATTGACTGAAGTAAGAAAAATGTGGAATGATTACTTTTGATTAATTTAACTATCTCTGTGTTACAGGATGCTGATTCCTCTTATTTCAGATCATTGAAGAAAAAATCTAACTGAGAGAGTACCAGCATTTTTCTGCCCACTGTAATTGAAGAGATGGGAAAATGAAATACTTTAGGTGCAATTTTATTTCTCTAACTTGATTCATAAAATAAAATCTTTGTCATAAATACTAAAATAAAGATCTTAAACATTGTTTCATATTCTTGAGTTAAAAAAAAATTCAAACACTTCTATACTAGAAACCAAGAGAATTCCCATCAGTTGAGAAATAGCTAAACACATTATGGTACATGGATGTAAGGGAATATACTGCAGGAAACAATGGATCAAGTAAAGGCATTTATTAGGATTAATTGAGAATCATTCACTCAGAATGGGCTGTGCTCCTTTTAGGAGTTAGCAGGTGTCCACTGCGACAAAGATATTTATTTGTGGAATCTGATTGCTTCACAAGATATGTAGATTTTTGATATTATAGGAGGAATTTTTTAACGTGGAGAAGTCCTGGGGGCAGCTAGGTGGCGCAGTGGATAGAGCACCAGCCCTGAAGTCAGGAGGACCTGAGTTCAAATCTGGTCTCAGACACTTCCTAGCTGTGTGACCGACCCTGGGCAAGTCACTTAACCCCAATTGCCTCAGCAAAAAAAAAAAAAAACACAAAAAAAAAACATGGAGAAGTCCTAAAGCCTTGATGGAACAGTGTATATGGTTACCCAGAATGCATACCAAAAAAACTCAGTTGGGTGGGGTATTGATTTATGATAATGATATTATGATTAGCCTGGCTTCATCATAATCATCATAAATGTACCCAAAGGGCAACAAAGGAGAGTGCATAGGTGCCAAGTCAGAGAAAGATTAATTAAATTTTGTGGTTTAATGTCCTGGTCTGCATCCTGATGATGTTTCTTTCTTTGGGGCTGATTAAATATTAAGTATATTTTGTTTTTAAAACTACATATATTTAACATGATAGCATCTCGTCCTGTTTGCTTGCATCCACTTCCAAGCTTCCAATTCCTCTTTTGGGTATGTTTTTAAAAGTGCTTTATTAATGCTATTTTCTTTCTTTTCCTTTTTTTGGGGGAAAAAATTCATCCTTATTCATTTCAATCCCTACTTCACAAATCTCCTTTCCCTCTCTTTCCTCAAAGAAGATGAAAGTCCTTTCTCATAATAAATAAATATAAACAAGAAAACAAATTCACAGATTTGAAAATGCCTCATTCTATATCTACAATCCATCATTTTCCTACTAAGAGGTGGGTTTTATTACAAATCTATATGGTATTATAATTGTTTATTGAATTGATCATTATTTTTTAAAACTGTTTTCCTTTATAATGAAATAGCCATCATGAAAATTGTTGCATTTCTGCTCCCTTCATTCTGCTTGAGTTCATAAGAAGTCCTCTAAGATTTCTCTGACTCTTCCCCTTACACCATTTCTTAAAATATAATAATATTCATTATATTCATATACCACAAATTGTTTAGCTTTCTACCAACTGATGAGCAATCATTTTGTTTCCAGTTCTTAGCTGTAATAAAAAGTGCCACTGTAAATATTTTCATACAGATAAGTCCTTTTCCTCTCTGATCTTTTTGTGATGGATGAATAGTAGTGGTATCCTGAATCAAGGGGAACATATAGTGTAGTGACTTTTTAAACTATATTTCCAAATTGGAGCCCAATAAATAGTGCACCAGTGTTAATAACCAACAAGAGTCATTTTAATAAAGTGCTATTGACTGAGAGCTCTGCCTCAGTCTCAACAATTTTAATTCTCATAGTTCTATCTCAGTCTTTTTGTACTGATGAAGATGCTGAGTTTGAGCCATTTTTGTTTTCTTCTCAAAATCTCCTGATAGATTTTGTTCTCTCCCTCCCACCTCCCTTCTTCTCTCCCTCCCTACCTCCCTCCCTCCTTCCTT
>JAJPUD010016535.1:4035-33814 GCA_023553655.1 Myrmecobius fasciatus
ATTCAATTAATTCAGTCAATAATAAAAATCATTTGAATACATTTAGCCTTTCTGAGGCGATGTGACACTGAGCTGCAGGCATTTGAGAGTGCCAAAGCAGAGAAATAAGCGATCCCTGAAGGCTGGCATGCTGCCCTAGAGACTGTTTTTTAGCCCAGGCTTGCTCTACAGAACAGAATGCAGCATGTCAGCTGACACAAGTATTAGTTTCAGGATCAGGAGGAAATGGAGTGTAATTCCAAAACTTGTCACTCCTTGAAAAGTATGGTAAGCCAATTTTTTCATATGGAATTATTAAATTGGAGTGATGGTCACATTTAGTGCTAATGTCAGTCACAGGTTCTTTTAAGTTTTTCATAGTCTTTAGTGGGCAGCAGAGTAGAAGTGAGAGAAAGATTTGGGGCTCTTTTCCCTTTCTTCCTCTGTCTTCTTTTCTTTATAAAATCTATTACATATCACACATGAAATGTAACTGTTGATTTTTCATGTCATCTTTTCATCATAATGCATTTCTAGCGTCTTAATCTGTGTAACTGTATGATTGCTTATTTAGGTTATTTTTAATACCAGTGCTAAGTCATTTTAAGTTAAGCAAATGGTGTAAAGTTTTATTTTTAGACCCTCAAGGTTCTGGTGATGGTGATGAGTTAGAGAAGTGCTTTGTCATGTATGCTTGTTTTACTTGTTTTAAGACTGGGAAGACCTGTTTAAAACTCTAGTTTAAGTAGGACTTTTATCCTTCAGATGTAAACCTGATAATTCAAGTTTCTTAAAAATATATTTACCTGTGGTTTTTAGATTTTCTGGATTGTATTTCTCCCTGTTTTTTTATTTATTTTTTTTTTTTGTTAAATGCAGTCATACATATCACACACATTTTTTTGGTGAGCAGATAATCCAGCTATTTTTTAAAATTGGCTTTCCCCTATATATATCATTAAGATTTTAGTTATTAATTATTTTGTTTTCTCTAGTGTGATCTTTACCCTTAGCTTTCCCTGATACTCCCAATTCTCTACCCTAAAAGGCAATTAATTCAATAATAGGTTTATCATTATATATTTTATATTGAATATATAAAAATAAATTATTGTACATTCAGATGTTTATTAAAGTTTCTGTTCTGCTGTCTCTATGTATCCTGTTTGTTTTTCCCACCAAAGGTTATATGCTTCTAGAGGTCAGGGACTGGGTCTTTTTGAATTTTTTTTTGTATCATGCTTAATACATGACAAATGGATAGGTACAATGTATACTTTTTATGGATATATATAATTTTATCCATGTTTTGCTTTTTTTGCCCAGTGAATAAGACCATGTTCTTTAATGATAATAGTAACCGACACAGATATTTCTTTAAACTTTTCAGAATACTTTACATATATTATGTCATTTAATCTTTAGAAAACACCATTAGATAGATAAAATTTTCCCAATTTATAGGCAATAAAACAGGTACTTTTCCTATGGTCTGGTCACATTGCTTGGGTCAGAGGGAAATTCAAAGCAAAATCTTCACTCACTTCCATTTCCATTATCAGGCTGTCTCCAGCCTGATATTTATTTTCATCTGATTTTCCTGACTTTGTAAGGCAGATAGTGCCAATCTCATCTTCATTTGACAAATTAGAAAACTTCGTCTCAAAGAGAGGAAGTGAGCTGCCTAATGTCATGTTATTAGAGAAGGAGACAGCCTTTGAACCCAGGACTTCTGGACCTAAGTGCTGGATTCTTTCTGCTCCTATTTAGTGTCATGGATTAAGGTTATAACAAAGAGAACCTATAAAATCTATCATAAAAACATTGGATTTTCTCTGTGGTATTGTCATTTACTATGAACAAAAGTTGCTGTATTGGGACCACAATTTTCTAGTTCATTCTATTCCATTTGAATATATCATATGACATGATAAGGACGCTCTAAATACCAAGTACCAAGTTCTGTGTTTTCCCAGATTATCATTTATTTGTTGTTTTTTATCAAATAATTTGTACCAGATCCCTCAGGATGTTGCCTTCCATGAGTGTTTTATATGCCGGCCAAGCTTCTCTCCAGACCTCAGGTGCACTTGTCGAACTCAGCATCTGATCAGCTCACCCCCTCACTGCTCCTGGGAAGGGGTCTCCAGCAAGAGGGATGTCATGCTTCTTAAGTTGGCAGGTTTTACCAACAAGAGGCCAAACAAATTTAAATGGTCTAGCCACACTAGAAGGATAATATATTGTTAATTATATATTTATTTATTTGTAAAACTTGTGAGAATTATGTATCAATATCAAAACAAAGACTATTATTTTATAATGATAGTCTTTATAATGGCTCATAACCTGTCTATTTCTCTTCTTAAACAGAGCTCTGGGATTGAAACTTTAGTGGAGGAGCTCTGCTCCAGACTGAAAGACCTTCAGAGTAAGCAAGGTGAGGATTTGTATTTATAATGAGTGGTTCTAACACATAGTAGGATCATACATCTAAGAACTTAAATTTGTTATTACTGATCAAGACAAATACAGAAAAACATTTTTGGTGGGTAACTGTCAATGAATCAACAAATGCAGCACCACGACATCTATGTTTTCAACAATAATGATAATGGAATTAAATCTTTTATCTTCTTCATGCTGCTACAGGAAAGCCCCAGAACCCAAATTGTTCTGGTAGTTGGTGACCATTTAAGTTTTTTTGCATGATGACTTGAACTTGCAAGAGATTTGAAGTACCCTCCTTTTCTTAGCCAAGATAAATTAATTGTTAATTTAATTTTGAAGCTAACTTGATTGTTTCCATTTTAGGAATAATTTGGAATCTGACAACTAAATTATCAGAAAGTAGGAGATATCTGTGTATATGTCATGTGTCCCAATGGTGCAAGAGACAAATGTATATATGTATGTGCATGTCTGCACACACGCCCCTTATGACTCCTGGTTATGACTCCTTCTGAAAGGATTAGGAGAAACAAGTTCCTCACAAAGGCTGAGAAGTCCTTTGTCCTTTTGCTATTCTTGTTACTGACTTCCCATATTTGATATCAGCTTAAGTGTATTCTTTCCTTGTGCTTAAAACAAGTCATATTTGGCAGTTTATCTGAGGACACAACTGGAGTCATGCTGAGAAGTCCCTTTTGCTGCTTAATGTGATAAGATGTCTAAATTGACTTAGACACTAAGTAACTGTTGACCTGTCATATTAAGACATTTCTTGAAACATTTTAATGAGTTAATTTTGGCCAATAGTTGGCAGTGTAAAGACTGTGCATCTTCAGAATTTCAAAATAGTAAGATAATATTTCCAGTATTTGAAAACAGATATCTGTTCTTAAACCTCTCAGTCAATTTTATATATGGAAAATTCAAACAACTTCATATTCTCATTCATAAATATATACATAATTAATAATAGACTTCATTTCTGAAAATTTCTAGCCTTTAATTAGTGACAGCTCTGGCACATGAAGATGACCCTGAACAAACATAACAAATATATTTTTATTGTTGCTTTTTAAATAGAGAAAATAATATAGCCATATTTTAGGGTATTAATAATTTAACTCTAAGATGTTTTGAAATAAAAGCAAATGAATATTTTTAAAGTGAAATAAACATTTTAAAATTTTTGTTTTGTAACAGAAGAGAAGATTAACAAAAAATTAGAGGGCTCTCCCTCTCCAGAGGCAGAAATATCTCCCACAGCAAAGGATCAAGTGGAAATGTATGTAGGATTTTATTTTCTTTTTAAATTGTGAATTTAAGTTGGTTAAAACCAAATTAATAGACAAGAAAAAGTTTGGTGTTTAGTTTTCACATTGTTTGGAAGTCCTGTGTGTATATATACATTTCTTGTTGTCTTTGGTATGTGTTAAATATTAAAATCAGGTTTTCAGTAGGAAGCTTCCACTTTTCAATTTGCTGCTATTATTTTCAATTGTGTAGAAATAGTTTTTTGTATTTTTTTAAAAGCAGAACAAAATATTTTATACACGTTTCAGCATTGTTTTTTTTTTCATTCAAAGGAATTAAAAAACTTCAGACAATTACTTTATCCTGAAGATAGATAAAAACAAGATAAAGGAGAAATATTATTTCATATTTACAAATAGGGAGGTTTAGAGTTTGATGTAACTGCCTAACGGTGATGTGGTAAATCTTTAGTAGAATTTGACATAGAACAGATCACCTGATCATCACTGTAATTCTATCCATTAGATTATGGCATAAGACTCAATGCCTGTACAGTATATAATTAAAGTAAGTACTATGTTGAATGAGTTTTCTAATAAAAATCACAGCATTTAGATGTCCATTCACATTAACCCACTCTCAAGTGCATTTGTGTCCAGATCATTTCATTCTGCTGTGAAAGTGAAAAGTTTACATATAAAGTACATATCTGAAGAGCAGAAGAAGCTTAGATCTTCACTATACATCTTGCAAAAGTTCATGTTTGTAATTACAAAAAGAGAAAAATTACTCATTTTGATAATTCTCTTCATTATTGAATTCTAGGCCTAGTCTGTGTTCCCCAGCTTAACAATGAGTCAATGATGAATTTCTTTTGAGTACAGGCTTATATAGCTGTTCTATTATGTAATATTAGTATTTCAAGATTGCACTTGATGAAAATCAGAAACCTATCTAAAAATTATTAGGGACAATTTAATGTGTGCAGTTTTGGTTTTTTTTCCTTTTCAAAATAAACTAATTTCCTACCATGATTGATAAACTAACCTTCTATCCCTACAGTACAATTAATTCACTCATTCAACCAATGTTCAAGTATCTCCTTTGTTCAAAATACTGTATTAGGTATGTGGGGGAAGCCAGAAATAAATGAAATACAGTTGCTGTGTGATGACCCTAAGACACTGTATGCAATACCTTCAAAAAAAGTAAAAAAGAGATTAAATTTCAAATTGGTATAGTGGAAAGAATACCAAACTTGAAATAAAAAAAGACCCGAGCACTTAGAGTTATATGATTGTGAATAAGTCATTTCCCTTTCTAAGCCTTAGTTTCCCCATCTGCAAGATGGGTAGAATTGCCAAGGTTATAAGAGTAATGTTTTGTAAACTTTAAAGCATTGTGTTAAAATGATCTTTAATTGTCAATAATGTTTTAGTGGACTATCTTGTATCTCATCTCCTCATACTGAATTTACTAAAGTAGCCTCCCAAACTCTTGATTTATCTCTTACTTATCTTCTGCCCAATAATACTATTCAGACATTATTCTTTTTTACCTTGTGGTCTAATCAGAAACCATCATTTAGTTTCACTGTAGGAAAAACAATTTTTTTTTCTGCTCTGCTTTCTGGTCGCTCAGCAAGGGAATTCTACCCTCCCCATAAGAACTATATTATAACCAGGCTGGTTTCCTCAAAGATTCATGAATGTGATAGGCTTTTTTGGTAAGATCATAAGATTTAGAGCTAGAAGGTTAGTTAATTCAAACCCCTCATTTTATAGATGAGGAAACTTGAGGTTAAAAGAATTTGTGGCATACTAAAGATCACATGAACCTTGTAGCAGAGCTGGTATTCAAAGCCAGGTCCACCGAATCCAATCCATGGTTCTTTTCACTACATTATAGCTGTCTGAATTACTTTGGTTATGTTCTTCTTGTCTGATGTGAATTCCCCCTTTGTTACTCCAAATTCTCCCTTTTTGTTAAGACCTAGTTCAAGTCCCATCTCTTCCAGGAGGACTTCCTCAGCTTAGTGTAGCCCATGGTAATCTCTGTATTCTCTTGAATATTTGATGATAGTTTGTTTTATATTGTTCACCATTACTTCATGTATGTTAGTCTTATCAATTCAGTCTAACGTAAAGCAGCAACTTGAGGTTAAAGAGTGTATCTTTTCTTTTGTACTCTTCACATAGGGAAAGACTAGAAATAGAAGGACTTATATGATTTAGCCTTAACTATATTTCATTGTATTCTAATTCATTAAATTGGTTATTTGTAAGTAGCATATATGTTATAATGCCCATTTTTCTGATGTCCTTCCAGATAAGGGAGAATTTATCATACTTATATTTTTAAATGCTAATTTTTGAAAGTTTCTTTACTTTTAGGTACTACGAAGCATTTCCACCACTTTCTGAAAAACCAGTTTGCCTGCAAGAAATCATGACCGTATGGAATAAATCTAAAGTTTGCTCTTACTCTAGCTCATCCTCATCATCCACAGCTCCACCAGCTACCACAGATACATCCTCTCCCAAGGATTGCAATAGTGAAAGTGAAGTCATTAAAGAGAGAAGTAGTGAAGTATCCAGCACTGTACATGAGCGAATTCAGCTGAAAAAAAGTAAAAATGAGAAAGAGAACAAGTTTAATAATGGCACAATTGAAGAGAAGCCTGCGTTCTATAAAAAGCAAATCCGACACAAACCTGAAGGAAAAGTTCGCCCTCGATCCTGGTCTTCAGGTTCTAGTGAAGCAGGCTCAAGTTCAAGTGGTAATCAGGGAGAATTAAAAGCATCAATGAAGTGTGTTAAAGTAAGACATAGAACAAGAGAGATTCGAAACAAAAAAGGGCGAAATGGTCAAAGCAGGATTTCTGTGAAGACCAGTGAAAGGGCTGAAAGAAAGTTTCATGCTGGAAGTAGCAGCAGCAGTAGCAGTGGGTCCATCAAACAACTGTGCAAAAGAGGCAAAAGACATTTGAAAGAAATTGGAAGAAATGATCCTGGCAGCACTGATGGAAAAGATCTGTACTTGGAAAGTAGAAATGAAAAAGAATATAAAGAGGAGCCATTATGGTATACGGAACCAATTGCAGAATATTTTGTTCCTGTGAGCAGAAAAAGTAAACTCGAGACTACATACCGAAACAGGCAAGATACATGTGATCTAACATCAGAAGCAGTAGAAGCATTGTCAGAATCAGTGCATGGTCTTTGTATTAGCAACAATAATATTCATAAAACATACCTCGCAGCAGGTACTTTCATTGATGGTCACTTTGTAGAAATGCCTGCAGTTATAAATGAGGATATTGACCTCACTGGGACCTCATTGTGTTCTCAACAAGAGGACACTAAATATTTAGATGATGTTCATCTGTCAGAACTAACACACTTCTATGAAGTGGATATTGATCAATCCATGTTGGATCCTGGTGCCTCAGATACGATGCAAGGAGAAAGTCGGATTTTGAATATGATTCGACAAAAGAGTAAAGAGAAAACTGATTTTGAGGCAGAATGTTGCATAGTGTTAGATGGAATGGAGTTGCAAGGGGAAAGTGCAATATGGACAGATTCTACCAGCTCTGTTGGTGCTGAGGGGTTAATCTTGCAAGACCTTAGTAATTTAGCTCAATTTTTGGAGTGCTGTTCATCTTCAAGCTCTGGTGATGCAGATGGGGAAAGTTTTGGAGGTGATTCTCCTATTAGACTCTCACCTATCTTAGACAGCACAATGCTTAGTTCACACATGCTTGCTGGCAATCAAGAGCTCTTTTCAGATATAAATGAAGGGTCTGGTATAAACTCTTGTTTTTCAGTGTTTGAAGTGCAATGCAGTAATTCTGTTTTACCATTTTCTTTTGAAACACTCAACTTGGGAAATGAAAATACAGATTCTAGTAGTAGTGCTAATATGCTTGGAAAAACACAGTCTAGGTTGCTAATATGGACCAAAAATAGTGCCTTTGATGAAAATGAACACTGTTCCAATCTTTCAACAAGAACTTGTAGTCCATGGTCACACTCAGAAGAAACACGTTCAGACAATGAGACTTTAAATATTCAGTTTGAAGAATCCACGCAGTTTAATGCAGAAGATATTAATTATGTAGTTCCCAGAGTCTCCTCAAATTATGTAGATGAAGAACTTCTAGATTTTTTGCAAGAAGAAACTTGCCAGCAAAATGATCGAACTTTAGGAGAGATGCCTAATTTAGTTTTCAAAAAAAAATCTAAACTAGAATCTGTCTGTGGTATTCAGCTAGAACAAAAAACAGAAAGTAAAGACTATGAAGCTACACAAGTTTGTAGTGACAGCAGTCCACCAGGAGATGGCTACAGCTCAGGGGTTATTAAAGACATTTGGACAAATATGGCAGACAGAAATTCTGTAGCAATGGTAGAAATAGAAAGAATAGATGATGAGTTGTTTTCAACAGATGTAAATAACTACTGCTGCTGTTTGGATACTGAAGCTAAAATGGAAACCCTCCATGAACCTAATAAGGCAGTGCAGAGATCAGAGTACCATCTATGGGAGGGCCAGAAAGAGAACTTGGAGAAAAGAGCATTTGTTCCAAGTGAGCTATCTAAGGTAGATGGTGGCGATTATACTACACCCTCCAAACCTTGGGATGTAAATGAGGATAAAGAAAATGCATTTATTCTTGGTGGAGTTTACGGAGAACTCAAAACATTTAACAGTGATGGGGAATGGGCAGTAGTACCACCTAGTCACACAAAAGGAAGCCTACTACAGTGTGCAGCTTCTGATGTGGTGACAATAGCAGGTACAGATGTCTTTATGACCCCAGGAAACAGCTTTGCACCAGGTCACAGGCAGTTATGGAGACCATTTGTATCATTTGAACAGAATGATCAATCTAAGAGTGGGGAAAGTGGATTAAATAAAGGGTTTTCTTTTATCTTCCATGAAGACTTACTAGGAGCTTGTGGTAACTTTCAAGTCGAAGATCCTGGGCTCGAATATTCATTCTCTTCCTTTGACTTAAACAATCCATTTTCACAAGTCCTTCATGTAGAATGTTCATTTGAACCAGAAGGGATTGCATCTTTCAGCCCTAGTTTTAAACCTAAATCAATTCTCTGTTCTGATTCAGACAGTGAAGTTTTTCATCCCAGGATATGTGGTGTTGATAGAACACAATATAGGGCTATAAGGATTTCTCCAAGGACTCACTTTCGCCCAATTTCTGCATCCGAACTGTCTCCAGGAGGAGGAAGTGAGTCAGAATTTGAATCTGAAAAAGATGAGGCAAATCCTCTCCCTTCTCAAGTTGATGTGTTTGAAGATCCACAAGCAGATCTCAAACCTCTGGAAGAAGATGCGGAGAAAGAAGGGCATTATTATGGAAAGTCAGAGCTTGAGTCGGGGAAATTCCTTCCCAGATTGAAAAAATCTGGGATGGAGAAGAGTGCTCAGACATCACTAGATTCCCAGGAGGAATCAGCTGGGATTTTGCCAATAGGAAAGCAAGATCAGTGTGTGGAGTGTAGCATGAAAGAATCTGTAGAAACAGAACATATAGAAAACTCAGAAGTGAATTGCAAAATACTGGCACCTTGTGAAGAAGAAATAAATAATTTTTGCAGTTGTAAAGCAGGCTGTCAATTCCCTGCAT
Organism: Myrmecobius fasciatus; assembly: GCA_023553655.1. Lineage (NCBI taxonomy): Eukaryota > Metazoa > Chordata > Mammalia > Dasyuromorphia > Myrmecobiidae > Myrmecobius > Myrmecobius fasciatus. The sequence continues at coordinate 13,370 of JAJPUD010016535.1, forward strand.
ATGAAGATAATCCTGTTTCTTCAGGAGAGCTAGAGGAGGTAGGTGTTTGTGTGTGTGTGTGCGTGCATGAGCACACAGGTGCTTGCGCAGGCATACATGGATACAAAATTAACATTTTCATGTTGATCATAGAGTGACAAGTTTGTTAACTGTGACATCAGACAGCTGAAAAGGCAACTAACAGTTACTGAGAAGCAAGCTTAGAAATACTCTAGCAAAATTATTTGAAAATATTTAATCTTTTCAGTTATATAAAACTTTTATCCTTGTGGGTTTAAAATCAATCTGATGCTTAATACAGTTAGTGTCATCAGTAGATTTCATTTGGGTTCTTTTTCCTCCCTGGGAAGTATTAGCATTTTAAGCAAGTCACAGGTCACTTTAACAAAAGCTTTTACCACTTTAAGAATACTTAATTTGTAAGGTCCTAGACTTGATTTATTTTGTGGAAATGATGCTGGATTTTCAATTATTATCCTAGTATAACATAAACTCTAGATGGTTCTACCAAGCATAAAAGACTTTGAGTAAGGACCTAAAGATGGATTGTACATTATATATATATATATATTTTAATGGGGGAGCAGTGTGACCACCAGTTGATAAAATTTTTAGCTATAGCTTTATAAAGACCATCTACATGGTCTTCTGCAAAGCTATAAGTCTCTATTAAGTATAACATATTAGTTATGATTCTCAGTGTTTCACAGAAAGTACCTTTGCTTTAATGAAATCTTTATCACTGGGCTTCTTTATATACCAAGTTTCCCTGTATACAATTAAGACATTCAACTTGTGTAGAAATAAAGCTCTTATATAAGAATATATTCTTTATGTAAAGCCAAAGTATAGTCAAATGCCAGATGATATTCCCTGACTAATATCACTTTTCCAATAATATCATTTCTACCTTATAACTATACCTCTTCATACTGTTGTAAAATTCCAATGTAACATTTTTAGCTAGTTACTTGTAAAACAAGTAGAATGGTCAGTGACATTCCAAGCTTGCTTCCATCCTGGAATATGTCACTACTCATTTATTTTGATGAAACATATTAATACTGTCTGTCAGTGTATTCTTGTATACTTCTACAAAGTTTTATGGAAAGTTCTATTAATATCTTTATTTGGAAAATCTGCATTAGTTTTAAGAAATTCCCATTAATATATTTTGCTACATTTCATTAGTAATAGTTCTCATTTCCTACTAATATATTACCAAGAAATGATTTGAAATCTAATTGATTCTTAATATAAAGATATAGGTTGTCACATTATTTATCAAAGCATCCATAAGCATGGTGAAATCCATGTCCTCCATAATGGCAGTTTTTTTGAGTAATAATTGGATATATACTTATAGCTGTAGAAAGAGAATAGATGAGTGTTTGTTATGCAGCCTTTGGTGACAAATAAAGAGATTTTATATAGTTTCTAATTAAATAAGTGACATGGTCAAAGAGACTTCCAATACTTGCAAGATTAAAATGATTTCCTAAGGGGAAAAGGCAAGGATTTTTTGTTTGCAAATAATTCCAAGCTAGTCCTCCAGATTAAATTGTATTTTAATACTTAAAAATGACATAACCACACCATAATTTTCTATTAATTTCCAACCACAATTCTTATTCAGGAATTTGTCATAGTTTTTGCCTTATTTTAAAAATTGATTTGTTTTAAAGTTACATTTTACATTATTTTCACTATTTATTGTTCCTACTGGATACTTACTGACTCAAGGGTTAGAATTTTCTGAGATAAAAAGTTGAGGGTTTTGAAATGTCCTTTAAGGCCTACTAATAAAATTTGCATCTTTCATATTTGAAATGTAAGTACACTGTTAAATTAATTCTTGAACTCATTGCTATCTGAAATTATAAGCTTTATTTTACTTAAAGTCATTAGTTTTGATTGTTTCTTTAATTATCTTGAAATGGCATATGACTGTTAGCCAATTTGTATTATTTTCAGTTTATGTTTTACTACTCATTTATCTAAATCTATGTAATTTAAGTATGTAAGGATCATTATTCTATTAGATTTCAGTATATTTTTGTTAAGGTGTACTTTTAAGTATTTCACGTTGAATAACAATTGTAATGTAAGCACTAAAAATGAGTTCTAGATATATGCCAAGAATTGATTCCTGTTAAATCTCAGTATCTCTGTATCAAATATAATTTTGGAGATAAAAATCTACTTCAACTCCTTTATTTGATTGATGAAAGAAAGAACTGAGACTCAGAACTGTGACATCTATTTGCTGTGCCACATAGGGAGTCATTAAATTAAAGTTAGAATGATGGCTTTCCTAAATACTAATCTAGTGCTTTTTCCACTATACTGGGTTTCTATTTTAGAGCACATCTTTAGCTTTCTTTTTATCTTACATAATTTACTTGCTTCCTGTATTTTAATTTTCTCTTGTTGAATTTGTTCTGATTTTTAGAACTCCTAAAACTATATTTTAAAGCAAAATAATAGCTATGATATTAACTGCATGGGAAAACTAAAATTTTAAGTAGTGTGGGAGACATAGGGTAATACTAGCTTTCTTTCTATGCATCTTATTCAGCCATATTTTTGTGTTGCCCTCTTCCTGGAGTACTTCATTTGGCTTCACAATGGAAAGAAAAAAGCAAAAGGAAAACCCATGTTATACTATTGCCATATCCTTATGCTTTCTAGCTTGTCATTGTATCTATAGGTTCAGTTTATCAGAAGTCTTAATTTTTCTAGAAAAGGCCTTAGCTACCAAAGATATTTTAGGATCATTCAATTGTTTATATTTTACAGGACTTATGAACAATTACTTTAATCTTCCAAATTAGAACTATAGATTCATAGACCTGATTGAAACTTTTTAAAAGAGTATCTAGTCTAACCACCTAAATTTACAAATGAAGAAACCAGTGCCCAGGAAAGTTAAGTGTCCTGAGGTCTTATAAACCAGTTAATGACAAAGCAAAGAAAACACTTCTGGTCTCCTTACTCCCAGGACAGTGTCTTTTCTATATGCTACACAAAAGAAACCTGGTCAGCTTGAGAGAGCCCAAAAGAGAAGTCTTTTTTTTTTTTTAAATTCTTAATAAAGGTAGCTTTTATTAAGAGTTCAAATCTTTCTTCAGATGTCAGGCTCTTTCTCTGCCTCTGTGGTATGTGGAAGAAAATGAAGTATTCAGTCAGTCAGACAATAAGCATTTATTAAGTAATATTGTCCAAGTGCTGGGGATATTTGGAAAAGTAAAAGATTGGCCTGAAGTTTAATGGGAGAGACAGTTTGCAAGTAACTGTATCTAAACAAGGTGTATAAAGATAAATTGGAAATATTCAGCAAAGGAAAGGCACTAGCATTAAGGGAGATCAGGAAAGACTTCTTGTAAAGGTAGAATTTTAGCAGGAGGCAGAGAGAGGAAGAGAATTCCAGACCTGGAAAACAATCAGTGAAAATGCATGGAGTCAAAAGATTGAAGATCTTATTCAAGGAGTAATGTGGAGACTAGTATGACTGGATTACTGTTTTTGTTGAGAAGTAAGATGTAAGAAGACTGGAAGGTTAGGAAGGGTCTAAGTTATGAAGGGCTTCAAAAGCCAGGTAAGATTTTTCTGTTTGATTGTGCAGGTAAACGGGAACCATTGGAGTTTATTGAATTGAAGAGTAACATGGTCAGGCTTGTGTTTTAGGAAAACCAGTTTGGCAGTTGTAGATGGACTGAAATGGGAAGATACTTGAGTCAGTAAGTCATCTCTTACTCCTCAGGTTAGGTGTGTGTATACTTTAGTTATATTTGTTTTATAACTAAATTACTGGAGACTTTTTAAAAAAGATCTTATGAAAGTATAAGAATTAAGTGAATTCAGTTGTTTGGGACACTATTTGCCTCTTCTTAATTTAACTCAATTTTGCTAAAAATCTGAAGAATGTTCTCCAAGGATTTATTAAGCATCTGCTATATGCTAGGGATTGTGGCATGGCTGCTCCCTTCAAGAGGTTCATGTCCCATAAGGGTGGTGTGATTTGCACATAGACCAATTAGAATTGAAGATGAGAGAGAGAAAGGAATAGTAATTATATGTGTATATGAGGAGAGGTCATAGATGACCATAGGTAAAGTTTTTTGTGTGAGGAATGGGGTGGTGTTATCAACAGAAGGGAAGTTGAGTAGAACAGTGAGTTAAGGAGGAAGATAGTGAGTTCACATGAATTGGGATGTTCTCCTGCCATCAAAAGGTATAGATATCTAAAAGGCATTTAGAGATGAAAGTACGAAGATAAAAGACTTCTTGTGAATCATTTATACAGAGATGAATGTTGAAAAGTGGAGCAGAAAAGATTACCAAGAGAGAAGTATAAGAGAGTCCAGGATAGAATCTTGGGGTAGCAGGAGAGGAATGAGGAACCAGTAAAGACCAAAAGGTACTGTCAGAGATAGGAGAACCAGGAGAAAGCATCTCAGGAGCAGAGTGTGATCAGCAATGCTGAAATCTGTAGAAAGGTCTAAGACATTGAGATCAGAGGAAAAGACACTGGATTTAGCATTTAAAAGATTTTTGACAATCTTTGAAAGAACTGCTGCACTCAAGAGCTAGGGTCAAAAAGAAATCAAATTGTAAGGGCTTGAGGAATAAGGAAGTGAGGAGTCCAAAGATAAAATTGTGGATATCAGGAAAGGTGTGAGAAATTAAACATGAAATTTCCTACCCATTTTTAGAATTGTATTCCTCAACACCTAGAATACTTAAGTCTTATTGCTGTCTGGAATGAAGATATGAAATTAAACTAGACAATGTCCAGAAAAGGACAACTAAAATTAATGAGTAATCGAGGAGATGAGAGAGTCCTCATATGAGAACTGATCTAAAATTTAAAAGTGTTTTTAAAATAACAACAAAGATCAAACAGATAGATAATCATTTTTATACAATTCTGAAATATGTGGCTGGGATGAAAACAGACTTGGTCACCAAACTAGAAATTTGGAACTAACTTTTCCTTCTCAATTTTGCCAAAAGCCCTGAACTTAAAACCAGTAGATTGAGGCTCCAATTCACCTCTTTGGATATTCACTTCCTTTTCTGCATAATGGGAATAAAAATATTTGCACTCCTTCCCTCACAGTGTTATTATGAAGAAAGTGTTTTGTAAACTGTAAAATGTGTTATGAATTAATATTATTATTATTAGGCAGAAATGGAGTGAAAAATGACAACAACAAACTTATGGAACTTACTGCCTCTAGAAGATGGTATAGTTTCAATAAGGTTTCCAGTAAATCAATAATTTATCTCTAGCAGGTAATGTATACTAATTAATAATAATTGATCCAGTAATAATAACAGAAGAGGGAAATGGCAAAACCACTCCAGTACTTCTGCCAAGAAAACTTCAAATGAGGTCATGAAGAATCTAACACGACTGATCAACAAAAAGCATGCCATAATTAAGGCAGATTTATCCGCAATTATATTTTTTTCTTTCCTATCCAGTTTAGAATATTTGTTCATTTAAATATTTTATTAAAAACTGAATATCAAAATCACCAAATAAACTTTTTCAGTAACTTAAGTTATTCAGTCATGACTGGCTCTTCATGATCCTCTGGACCATAGTGTGATAATAATGTCCAGGGGTTTTCTTGGCAAAGATACTGGAGTAGTTTGCTAATATCTGAGGTTGAATTTGAACTCCCAGGCCCAGCACTCTACCCACTGAATTATCTAGTTGCTTGGTAACTACTTACATTTAAATTCTTATCAAAGTATCATGCAAAGTGGTAGTTTTTCAGTTACTCTAAGCTTTCATCAGGATTCTTTGTTTATTCATCCTCATTTACTTTTACATTGTGCATGCTATTCTCCTGATTGTGCTTTTTCCCCCAAATTATTTCATTAAAAGTCCTTACAATGTTTTTGTATTTTTCATACTTAAACTATCTTAATTGTAGCATAGTATTCCATTATGTTTAATGGACTTCATTTTATTTAACTATTTTTAGAAGTTTAGATTATTTCTAGTTTTTATATTTTTTACATATAATACTGCTATGACATGGTTGAGTAGACAGCTTTTTTTAATGATACTTTCAGAGTATATTTACACCACAGTAACTGTTGACTCATAAAGCATTTTCTTTTTACAGCTTTCACTCTATATCACCAGATTGCTTCCAAAAAGATTTTACGTGTTTGCAGTTCTACCAGGAATAAGTGAATGTCCTTTTTTCTCCACAACCCCACTTTTAGTTTTATTGCTTCTTTCTTTTTAATAACCATTTTGATGAATGAGAATTTGTGCCTAAGAATTGTTTTACATTTTGTATTTTTGGTTATGTGACAGTTGAGCATTTTTTCAAGTGGTTATATTTCTTCTTTTAGAAACTATTCATATCTTTGGATCATTTATCTGTTGTGGGCTTGGAAATCACCATTCTTTTGGGGGGTTTATTCCCAACCTCTTGAATAATATCACAAAAGACAGAAATTGTTCCTTAATGCTATCATCAGACACTAAATGAATTTATCATTAGCCTAATCTATAATGACATCTCTTAATATAATTTTTTAATGATATTTCGCAGTGGATATAATGTCACATAACAAAATGTTTCTGTGAAAACATAAAAGGGGCAGGATAAGTCACAATGTGTTCATTGTAGTTTTCTTATATTCAGATTTACCATAAAAATTGAGATAGAGTATATAATTGGAAAAGCACTGGATTAGGAGCCCCAAACACCTAAGTTTACTCCCTCTTTCTACTCCTTAGATTCCCTAGTTTTCTTCAAAGTTCATCTCAAACTTGTGTTCTTAATGAAGCCTTTCTTGGCCCTCTATCTCCCCTCCCCCGGTTACTAATCTTTTTGCCTTTAAAAAAAAAAAATACAGGGCAGCTAGGTGGTGCAGTGGTTAGAGCACTAGCCCTGAAGTCAGGAGGACTTGAGTTCAAATTTGGTCTCAGACACTTAACATTCCCTAGCTGTGTGACCCTGGGCAAGTCACTTAACCCTAATTGCCTCAGCAAAAAGCAAACAAAACAAAACAAAACAAAAAAAACCTTGGATATATTTAATAAATATTTGTATAAATTCACGTTGTGCCCTCAAATAGAGTACAAATTCTTTGAAGGCAAAAGTGATTTCATTTTTTCTCTTGTATTCCCAGTACTTAAAATGTTGGGAACCTAGTGAGTGCTTAATAAATTATGGTTGATAGATTCATTGAATTAATGAAGTATTTATTAAAAGTTTACTTTGTGCAAAGGACTGTGCTAAGCACAATCTCTACTCTGACAGGAATTCACATTCTAATGGGGGTGGAAACAACACAAATGAAAGTCAGCTACAAGTCAGATGGGAAAATCCCAATATTCTTAGAGGGCAGCAGCAAAGCAGATATTAGCGCTTCTTATTTAAAATCGTTTCCACTGATAATATCCTATCAGTTTTTGGTATCACACCATTGAACAGTGTTAAGGCCTATGACAGCAAGAACATTGGTTTCTAGCTCATCAGTGACTAGTGACTGTAAGCACCAGCAGGAGCAACATTTCCATAGATGTTGCTTCCCACTGTGCTGGCTGAGAGTACTGGGCTGGAGGCATTTCTACAAATTGGACTTAAGAGTTCTGGGTCCAAGGCTGTCTCCATCAGCGGTTGAGGGAGTATAGTAGTGGTGGTTCATCTGACTTGCCTGATATGTGGTGTCTTGCTGCTTCTGCTAGACTGGCTTGCTGTGCCATCCGCCACATCATTTACTTCCCCTGATAATGACTCTGAGAAGCAGGATGGTAGAGTGGGAGGTGCTACCACTCCCAAAGTTCCTATTCTACCTGACTATAAGCAAGTGATCAGCAATTGTTGACAGTAATGAAGAAGAAAGTGGGCTCCCTCTCCATAATTTTCCCCCTCCATAACAGCTGTAAATGCTGCAGAAGAAGTATATATTGATGTCTGGAAGATGGTATGAATAAATCAGTGGTGCTTCTGGAGGAAGGAGAAACCACTTTTCCCAAGACTTTTGAGTTCAGGATCCTGGACTATTTCTATCAGGGTCATAGTGGACTTCTAATTCAGTAGTAGTCAAAAGTGAGATATGGTACCCAAGAAAGCTAAGGTGATCTGAAGCATTGTGTGTCCTCATATGTGACTATCTCTAGAATATCAAGAAGGTTTTCTTAATACCAAACCTAAGTTTGCCTCTCTGTAAATCCTGTATTTTGTTCCTTATTCTGGACTCTGAGGCAAAAAAAAAAAAAAAAAAAATTCTTTTTCTCCATATGACCTTCAAATACTTGAAGATATCTATCATGCTTCTATTAAGTTGTGTAATCACCTTCTGTCTCTGTTTCTCTTTCTCTTTCTCTGTCTCTTTTTTACTTGATGCAAGGAAAACCTTCCTTAAAATCAGGAGTTATTGGCTTTCTCACTGGAGGTCTCCCCAGGCAAGACTAGATAATTACTTTTAAAATATATTTTAGGAAAAACTTTTAAGTATGGGTTATTGAAATTCCTATCCTGATCTTCTCTGATTCTGTGCTAGTTTGGACAGAGGGAAAGATGTGAGGGAAGGCATTCTAGGCACAGAGGGTAGTGGAATTAAGCATGGAGGAGGGAAAGTTTGATATTCAAAGTTCAACCTATAGAGTTTTTGCTAGATATTAGAATTTGAAATATAGTGGACAAATAGATTTGAGATAGATTTCAAAGAGCTTTTAATGTCAAGCTTTGAATTTTTCATTTTATTTAACAGATAAAGAGAGTTAGTGAAAGTTTTTGAATAGCAGAATAGGAAACCTGATCTGGCAGTAAAATGTATGATGGATCAGAGGGGGGGAAAACTAGAGTTGGGGAGACCTATTATGAAGCTATTGTTAAATAGCCTCAACTAGAGTAGTGATAATAAGAATAAGGAAAGGATAGATTTTTTTTAATGTAATATTTTATTTTTCTCCAATGACATGTGAAAGCAATTTTACATTCTTTTTTTTTATCAAATGAATTCCAAATTCTTTTCTTCCCTTCCTCTCTACTCCTCTCATTGAGAATGTAAGCAATTTGATAAAGGTTATACCTGTGTAGTTATGTAAAATATATTTCCATGTAACTCATGCTGTGAAAGAAAATAACAGACTAAAAAAATAAAAGAAAGTAAGAAAAAGTGTTTTTGATCTGCATTCAGGCTCTATCCGTTCTTTTTCTGGTGATTGAACAGTAAGACAAGAAGGATAGATTCTAGAATGAATGAATGAATAGATGTATTTATCTATTGATGAATAATGATGTAACATTGAATGAATAAGATGTAATAACTGATTAGATTTGTTAAATGTGGGAGTAGGAAGAACCAGAGATGATTCTCAGATTATAAGCATAGAAGAACAGATACTATTGACCTAAATAAGGAAGGTTGGGAGAACAAACAAGTTTTAAAGGAAAAATTATGGGTTCAATTTTAGCCTTTGAATTTCAAATACCAGTAGTATATCTAATTGACATATACAGCAAGGAGCTTTGAAGTGGCAGTCTTAGGTACAAGAGAAAGGTCAGAGCTGAAGATGTAGATTTCAAAATGTAGGTGAAAATTCAAGTTGGGGAAATGTTTAAGAGTGAGTAGAGACAGAAAAGAATTAGGACCAAGAACAGAACTTTGGGATTCTGTGTTCAGAGAGCTGAATAAGACAGGAGGAAAAGTTAAGAAAGGAAATAAAAGTGGAGCAGGAGACACAAAAGAATCAGAAAATATTACATTACAGAAGCCAAGAGAATATGAAGAAGGGCACAGCAAATCATTTCAGATGATGCAGAGAGATAAATAAGACTAAAGATTGAGAAAATGCCATTGATTTGGCACTTAAAGGTAACTGGCTTTTGAAAGAGTACTTTCCAGTCAAATGGTAACATTGGAATTCATATTGCAAGGGGCTGAGACATGAATGGATGGTGAGAAAATGGAGGAATTCAGTATAGACCATCCTTTGAACAAGTTTGACAGAGAGAGAAAAAAAAAAGCAATGGGAGTTGACCTTGAAGTATTTATTTTTGTTTTCTGGAAAAGAGAAAGTTGAGGATGACAAAGAAGCCAATAAAAAGGAATATTGAAAATATATATAAGGAAATTATAGTTGAGTGAAATTCCAAAGGAGATGGGAGGCAATAGGATCAAGTACAGGTGGAGGAGACAACTTTGGCTAGGAAAGCCACTTCTTCCTCAGAGACAAGAAGGAAAGAGAAGGTGTATGAAGGCACAAAGAACTTTTTAAATGAGTGCCTAAGAATTAAGAGATGGAAGGTTAAAATACTTAGTGACATTGATAGCTTCTATTTATGTAGCCTTTTTAGATTTATGGAACATTTGGTGTCTTCAGTGAAACAAGAGGAAAATGGTCAGGCATTAGAATAGGATAGAGTCAGAAGGCAATAAGATGAAATAGAAAAAGCCTTGAGTTTAGAATCAGGATCTGGTTTTGAATCCTAGCTCTGCTACTTACTAGTAATGTGAACAAATCACTTCACCTTTCTTTGCCTCAATTCACTGATCTGTAAAATAAGTCAGTTGAATCAAATTATCTGGGTTTTTTCTAAAAATGATTTAAATTACTTTCAAGCTCTAGATCTGATGATCTAGATGATATGTAGAATTACCAATTAGTAGTAAAGAGGCCATGCAGTATAATTTATAGTGGATGGAATTCTGATTTGTCTGGCATATTTTATCAATATGCTTAGCAAGCTATGTGCAGGCATGTATATGTGGTAAGTGTTATATAGAATTAGGAATTAAGACTAAAATGATGGAAAGTCAGCAGAGGAAGAAAAAAAAGATCCTCTGATAATAAAAAGCCTGTAATTGAAATGAGTGTCCATGGAGTTTTGACTGGGTAGGAAAGCAAGAAAAGCCAAAACAAAGATAGTGCATTTCACAAAGCAGAAACAAAGAATTTCAGAGTTGAGGGTCTTGGGGTACATAGTATTGAGTGGTAATGTAGTCTCTAGGATTTGATCTAATGTAACATGGTGTGTAGCTGAAGTGTAGATAGTATGCAATATAATTTAGAAGGAAAGACATCTGTCTTCTATTTTTTTTATTAAAGCTTTTTATTTGCAAAATATGCATGGGTAATTTTTCAACATTGACCCTTGCAAAGCTTTCTGTTACAATTTTTTCCCTCCTTTCCCACATTCCCACCCCTAGATTGCAGGAAGTCTAATACATGTTAATTATGTTAAAATACTTAACAAATCAAATATGTGTATACATATTTATACAGTTATCTTGCTGTACAAGAAAAATCGGATCTACAAGGGAAAAAAAAAAATCTGAGAAGGGAAACATAATGCCAAGTAAACATCAATAGAGACAAAGGCATCTGTCTTCTAGTAGACTACTCTAGTATCTCACATACAGGGCCACCTAGTGGAAATGTCCATGCAGTCAAATTATTTTACAAGTTCAAGTATTTTGACATTCTATGGATGGATACTCCCTCATGATTTTCACCATGGTTTTTTAATGTATTTTTTAATATTTGCATCCACTTTCTAGTGTAAGAACTTTCAAAGAAATATTTACTTTATACTGTATTCTTTTTTTTCTCAGTTCTTTTAATTTCAAAGATCATGAGACTACATAGTTTTAGAACTAAAAGGGATCCAGAGGCCATTTGGTCAAATTGTTTTTTTACAGAAAAAGAAACTAAATCCAAAGGAGGATAACTTAACTGCCCATGGTCCTACAACTAGCAAACACCAGAGGTGGGATTTTTCTCCAAAACCAAGGCTCTCTTTTCTGTACCACAAATTTCTTGAGTATAGGTATATGTCTATGAAGTAGTTCTCAAATTCAAGACTTTATGTATCCTAGTACCATACTAAATTCACCCATAAAATAACTTCCCAATATCCTATACCAGTGGTTTCCCCAATCTTTTCTAAGGAGGACCTCTTTTTAAGGTAAAATCATTTCTGACATGATATTATTAGTATCCAGTGATTGGGAAAATATATATGATGGGGAGCTTAATATGATATATTCAGTAATGCTTTTAAATGAATTTGCATTTAATCACATTTTCATATATTTGAAAATAATACATACGTTCGTGGCATATTGTTCAGTCTATACAATGAATATTTATTTATGGATCCTGTAGAATGCTCATAAATTAGAAGCCACTTCCCATATTCCCTTGTTTGGTAGTTAACTTAGTTGAAGACTTGTGTAATAGTTCATGAATTTAAAAAGCATCAGCTCATGAGTATATAACAATAGTTAAAATATCTCCTTTGTCCTTTGAACAAACTAAACAACTATTCATTATCTTTAATTTTATTAATCTACTTAGTGTTTTATTCCTCTTTTTGTCAGCTTCCTGCTATAAATGATTTTGTCAAATTTAGTGGACCCCAAATATCTTCTTATTTCTAATTCTTTCTTATTTTCTGCCATTCACAACTAAAATTAGAGACAGGCTCTCTATATAAACTGTTTTTAGCTTAGGCTCAGTAAGCAGAATTTTTCTGAAAAGTTATTTGAAAAGAGTATACATTTATTGAACATTAATTAAAGTCTATTGTGGACACTACAAGAAGGCACAATTGTGTTTATTGACTTATGATTATGAACTTTCTAACAATTAGATCTGTCTGAACATGGAATGGATTGCTTTGGGGAAGAGTAAGAGGTGGTTGCTAAACAGAGTGGGTATTATATAAAGGAGATTCATGTTTGAAGTAGGGATTAAACTGAATGATATTTAAACTCCCTTCCAACTATAATATAATCTGTTTCAAGGCATTTCATTATGTTTTTCAGGTTCTCTTTAATTTATTTAAGTTTTCCATAACTTAGTTGTCAGAGCTTTTGAATAGTCTTCTTCAACCATAGCCAAAGAATGAAAAGTTGAATCATCTCTTCCTCCTTATATTTCCCTAGAACACTTTATCTTGTTCTCTTTTATTCCATTACAATCTACCTTGTGTTATTTTAGTGCATATTATGACCCACTACTAGAACATAAATTCTTTAAAGATAAGGCCTATGTAGTTTCTCATCTTTGTAACTCCAGTGATTACTATAGCATCTTGCAAATAAGTTTTTAATAACTGTTTATAGAATTAAAAGTATAGGTGCTTCAGAAGTGAGTTTTCTCCCTATATTTATACCCTATGTTCTCATGTCAGAATTGGATGAAGTATTTCTATCTTAGCTTCTTGGTGCACACGCATCATGTGAAGACTAGATTTCTGACATAAGCAGATTTTCAAATCTCAGCTTTATAAATGAATTATCCGTGTAAATCAGAAAGAACTTAACCTGATTGGTACATATCCATTTCTTCTTATACTGTCCATTTTTTGCTTGTATTCAAAATGCTCTTTCGATTTGTCATTAATTCTTAGGAGATGTCTAAATTATTAAAGTACAAGTGATTCCTCAGGTTCTTTTCCCCCAATTATTTCTCCCAAATTATCCTTTAATGTCTACTAGCTAATATTTTCTAAAGCTTGAGGGTTAACAAAATGCTTTCTTAACACAAACCTGTCAGAAAGGTGCATGTGGTATTACCCCATTTTATTATAGTTGAGAACATGTGAATTAGCCTCAGAATGGAAGAAAGACTTGTGAGAATTCATACTACTAATAAGCAATACCTGATGTTGTTTCTCCTTAATCTGTTGTCATCTAGTACATCTTTCTCATACAATAGGTAGCAATCATGATTAGTCTTGTTGTTTTGTGATTATAAATCAAAATATTTTCTCAGAGAAAAATTTCGAGGATTTTTCTTTGTTTTCAGTACTAGACTCCTGCCCCACTTGTGGGATGCTGATTCATTACTCTATTTGCTTTTATCTGAACAGTTTCCTATAATGAATACTGATCTTCAAGGAATGAGTGGCAATCAAGAGAAGCAGTGCTGGTGGGGAAAAGCGCTGTACTCTCCCCTTTTTCCTGGATCAGAGTGTGAAGGTAAACAGTCTTACAGTGAGCACATGAGCAAATCCCATGAGTAAATCCCTGAACTTGTACTGAAATGTACTTCTAGAATTAACTAGATAGAGCATACAAAGAGCATACATGGGCACTAACCATATAAAGTGGGCATCACTCTGAGTTCACTTTTTAACCTTAGGGTGAAAAGATCAGCACCCAACTTAGCTTCCTATGCTTCTATAGCTCTATTTTAACTCACAAGGATATTGTAAAGAAATTGTGTAAAGTGCTCCCACCTTTTACAGATGGAGAAACTGACATTCAGAAAGTTTAAATGGCTTGCCCAAGGTCACAGAGTAGGTAGGGAAACTAGGATTGGAATCTAGATCTTGTACCTCAAAGTCTCTCCACTATACAACATTGCCTTTTGTCTCTACTTATATTCTTCTTGATTACCATAATTATTCTCTGCAAGCTTACTCACAATAAAGCAACTTTTTCAAATGCATCTCCCTATCTCTTTATTCTCAATAGGTAATGGCTATGCTTTAGTCCTTTAAGTTTTTCTTAGTACATTGTGATGGGGTTTCTCCTGTCACTCTGTCGTTGACCCATCCATTTTTGTTTTATAACAGTTGGTTTGACAGTTTGATTCTGTATATTCTTTGTACATATCTCTAGCCTATCAGTAAGTAAAGTTACAAGTATAACTTTTGTGTTCAAAACTAACCAGAAAAAAGCTCAGTCCTAATTTATCAATCTTATTTTTCTACTTCTCAAAATTTGGCATGTTGGCAACATGGTTGAAATAGCTGAAGTTGGATATACGGTCTCCATTTGGCAAGTAATCGTGATCTGCCTTGTGACCTGTCTTCTATTTTGTCTGTCGTTTATAATTTTTGTTGTTATTTGACTTTGTACATATTTAATGTATTGTGTCTTCAGCTATGCCGAAGGTGCCTTGAGGGCAAGGTTACATCTTAACATTGTTGATATTTCCTGTAGCACAAACTATTATGCCTATCACATAATTGATGCTCAGTAAAAATCTGTTGCTTTTCTTTTGTGTGGTATAATAGAATTAGCTTAATATAATTAATAGAATAGAAAATTCTGTATGCTTTTGCTGGAAGTTTGTATAAGAGCAACAGGTTATTAAGGAATTTTTAATCCCTGTGTAGGACAACACATTTTTTTTTCTTCCTGTCTATAGTCATATCCTGAATTATTAATCCTAGCTGGGCATTTTGCAATATGTGCCTTTGATTACAAAGACCACCAAGTGAGACATTATACTTTGATCAATATTTTCAAAGTACCTATCTAATTGTTGGCAAGTTATTGGTACCATCCTTATATGCATAGCATATCGGTAGAATGTCAGTTCTAAAAGAGATTTTGGAGATGATATCCAACTCCTCATTTTACAAATAAGGGACATTGATGCTGAGAAAATGGGACATGGTTTGCTCATAGTCACACAGTTTATAGCAAAGATAGGACTGGAATCCAACTCTCCTGTCTCCTGTTCCAGTGCTTTTCCATTTACCTATACCACATGCTACATTAACATGTAAAGATTCTGTTGAAATTTTTCTAGTATCCTGGTTTTTTGGCTAGTTGGTACATGGTCAATTTGAATATTAATGTATTAACCTTACAATTTTAAGTACAGTTTCTTTAGCATATACTTTCAGGTCCTTAAAGCTGGGTTAACTGCAAAGTAGCATATCCCTTATATGCAAATGAATTGAATTGGTAATTGTATATGGTCTTGAAAGAGTTATGCATAACTTTTTATAATGAGTTCAGTTATTATAATGTTTGTGGGGGAGAGGGAAGCATTGCTGGAACTCATTGTGAAGCATTTCTATAGAATTAGGAGTTCGTAATAAGGACTGAATTAGAGTAGACATGGAAAAGCAGGCACCCATACACCTAATCTTACCAGTCTCCCCTTAGCTGTTGCAAGAGTTAAGATACCTAAAACTCCTTTACTATTATTGGGTATTAATTTTTATCATCTCCAGTTCCGGGAAATTTAAGTGCAGGAATTTATTGAAAACTAGATTAAGCAATGTCTGTGAGATGCTTTAGATTTGAAGAGTGAGTTACTAATAAAAATGTTTAACAATAAAATCTTTCTCAAATGCTGCTCTGTAACACAAAGGTGACTCTAGGCTCTTCAGTGCTGTGCCAACAATGCATAAACTCTAACAAATTCTATCAATCTGGGAAGGTTTTTGAGTTCAGGTCTGGCTTCAAGGATAGTCCTTTCAATGGCTGTACTGAATATCAATCCAAAAAGTTGGCCCAGATAATTCGGTTTTTTTCTCCCCACAGGAACCTATGAAAACATGCTTTATGAAAAGGTTGTGAATTTGGATTAGTGGAAGAAGGGCCACTTAGGGGAATAAAAATGACAGATAGTTTTATTACTAAAATAGCATTTGCAACATTTAAATTCATATTATTCCACCTGAACAGTTAATTGTTATTTTATAATGCTGTTATAGTACTCATATACACATAGTTTTGTTGAAATATTCTGAAATTCAAGGTGTATCGGCTGTTTACATTCTTTACCATATACATTACAACAGTTTTGGGAATATATAATCATATATCACAGTATGGACAGATAGTGCCCAAGTGGGTGGATGAGTACTATGACCAGGCAAACTTGGAAACATCCATATGGGTAAGAAGTGACTCTAGGAACAGAAAAACTGTTGCCAGTTGTCAGGAGGATTTGATGTGATAGGTCCCAAAGAAGTAGAATCAGGCAGCTTTGATCCTGACCATGAAGAATAGTTTTATTTGAAGTTATGATGAAACATCATTGAGTTACTGAGTCTCTGTTTTCCCTGTGGCACCCCTCCTCAAATAAAAACTCAGAAAATTATAATGATGCTATTTGGATTGCCTGAAGGTTATCAAGAAACTTAGTTGCTCTGTTTCTAGAACCATAAAAAATAGCTCAAACTTTATTCATAGGGGTAAGACCTCTATAATCCCCTTTCATACTATAAACAGCCTTCTTTTAAGGGATTTGGCCATTATGCACAGTACCATTATTCCTTATTGATATTTATTGAATTAAATTCTGCTCCTGTTCTATAATTCCAGTAAAATAAAGACTTTGTTGGGGGATATTTTTTCAAAGAGCTTTTGTTTTTGTTTTTTGTTTTTTAGGGAAGATGGAGGGAATGGTAGAAATGGGAGCAAAGGTGAAGGAAATATCATTGATGTCTCTGGAATATAGTTATAACAATATAATCTTTAAAAATAAAAAAGATTTCAAAAATATATTTATTTTCTTTTCTCTATTCACCATATTGCCTAAATTATTAGAATTTGGTACAGTGGAAGGAGCCCTTGTTCTGGAGTCTGAGGTCGTGGATTCAAATCCTACCTTTGACACTTTTATTTAAATTCCTTGGGCCTCAGTCAGTTTCATCATCTGGAAAATGAAGGGTTTGGACTAGAAATCTTTTGAGATCTCTTCATCTCTATATCTATGATTCTGTAACATAACATGATCCCAAAGGTTCTGTAGTATTTTGGAAAGTGAGCAGACATTGGGGTAAATAAAAAATCAGGATTTGTACCCTCTTTTTGATACCTCCTAGCTGCATAATCATGAGCAAATCCACTCAAGGTTTCAGGCAGATCTAAGACTGAGTAGTCATTGTAACTAAATAAGAGTTATAATCACAATAGTATGTAAAAATGTTTAATAACTTTGTATTTCCCTCT
This sequence comes from Myrmecobius fasciatus, assembly GCA_023553655.1. NCBI lineage: Eukaryota > Metazoa > Chordata > Mammalia > Dasyuromorphia > Myrmecobiidae > Myrmecobius > Myrmecobius fasciatus. The sequence continues at coordinate 31,064 of JAJPUD010016535.1, forward strand.
CACCCTCCCTTTTTTGTTGTTGTTGTTCTCTTACATTCAAAATTCATAAGAATGTTATACAAATACCAAGGGAGAGAATGGCTTGGAAGAGTATGCAAATGTTAAAGAAATACCCAACGATGGAGAGCATCTGTTAGACTTTAATAGAGTAAGTATTACTTTTAGAATTATACTGCTGCTAAGCCACCAATCCTTTACCCCCTACATATACTTTTCTACTCCTTTTAAAATGCCAATTCAAATAATTTTCTTTACAAAATCACTTCTCGCATTTATTTTTCATCCTACCCTTTATCTTTGGATTGAACATTTTGAATAGAAACAAATGTTTTCTGTTCTTTATAAATTTCTCTCCCTATACAAAGTATAGGAGGTGGGAAAATTGTTCTTTCTCTATATTTATATATATATACATATATATATATATATCACAAACAAACTTTGTTAACAGATAATATAGCATTTCATTCAACTGTAGCCTTTGAGACCTACTAGAAACTGTTTGTCTTTTCTCAGGTGTCTTCTGTTTATGAAGCAAGGTGTACAGAAGAAAGAAATCCTGGAACAAAATCAAATGGCTTCCGGAAAAAATTATATTCCAGTGATAGTTCCAACTCTGAAGACACAGCCTCAGAAGGTGGTAGTGAATGGGTTGATCCTTGTGAAGAGGAGCTTTTTTCTCGAACTCATCTTTGAAACTGCAGAGTAGTACCAATTGTCTAAAAAAGTAATATATGATGGAAAACTCCTTTTTGTGAGACCTGTTACTCTAAAACAACAACTTGGGTTTCCTCTTCAAGTAACTGATTCAGATGTGTATTTATCTTTCTCTTCTTGCTTATTTTATGGTTGAGGATAACTCTCCTCTTGGAACATTTTTTCCCCCAACCTGTTAAATTCTTGGCTATTTGAAATAGACTAGATTGTGTTGTCAATTCAAGAATGGGTGTGCATGTGCTTATCTTAGATGCATCACTGCTCTTTGCCTCTTAACTGCAGTTATTTTCATTTGTAATTGCAGCCTCACCACTATTATCTTATTAGCATTGCAGTGTCTATAACTCCTTCTGCTATTCAGAGACTTTAGCTTTTGGCACATTTTAGCTTTGTTCTCTAAGAACTGGGAGATAAATACTGAACACTGTAATTTATCAGTGCCTTTCTGAATGCAGGAGAAGAGCATGAATGACTTGTCTAGTCTTCATTTGGTAAAATCTCATGTAAATTTGAAGTAGGAACAACAAGGTTGTGCTTTAGAGACTTACAGAATACTGTGTTTTCTATCTTATGATATTTTCCCCCCTAAATAAACCCACAGAGGATTCTATGGTTTGTGATTTTCTTGCTAACTGGAGAAGCCAAGGATTTTTTTTTTTTAATTTTTTGGTATGTGTGGAGGCAGTGTAAGGGGGTTGCAGTCTCTCTTCCATTTCTTTCTTTTCCCCTTTCTTCCTCTTTATCTTTCTTTTGTAATCTTTTTTTTTATTTTCAATCCAATCTCTCTTCCTTTTCTTCTTTCCCTATTTCTGCTTTTTCCTCTTTGCTGTCTCCCTGCTTTCCATCTCGATTTTCTTTTCCTCTTCTCATTTCCCTTCCATCTTTACTTTCAGTTCTTCTCTCTTCCTCCATCTCTCTATTTCTCTGTCCTTTTCCTTCTTTTATAAAGCTGATGAACATTGAGAAATAACACCAAAAAATGTCATGGGGATTAGGGTTGGGTGGGGGGATGACAGGGATTTGTGATGGTAAATCTTTTAACAAGAAATAAGGACTATGTCTCCTTGCAAATGATTACCTTAGTGTAACCTGCAATGCATCCTGTATTTGAATTTGAGCCTATTGAACTCATCTAAAATGCTCATATTTTAAAGTGTTTTATATGCAAAAAAGGTCACACTTCACTTGAAAGAAATCTTTGGCTGCTGCAGTTAGCTGCTGTTGTGGCTGTAATTTAGTAGATCTTGTAGTTCATTTTGTGTTTTCTGAGAGAATGTTAGGGGCAAGTTATGTGTGTGGTGGGTGGGTGGGTGGGGTGCAGAGTAATGATTTTCAACATACACGTGTGATTGCAGTAGTGATGGTTGCTTTCTGTGACTTGCTTTTAAATTTTCTTTTGTTAACCTAGACAGTCAGTACATTGTCAAGTTATATCTGTACAAGACTATCAACTCCTAGTGCTTTTAACACATTATACAAAATGTTGAAGCCAGGAGGAACAATATTTGCAAAATCTAAACATTCTAAGTTTTTACCAACTCTTCATTTTAAGAACTAATCTATACAATAGCAGCATGTCTAGAACATCAGGAAGTGTAGAGAGTACAATGTTGACTTGAAAGCTTAACTATTCATTTTGACAGGCAATAAAAACTCATACAAACTCTTTTTGAAATGCGAGCTGAACTGGCTTTGAAAATATGTTATTGATTTTGAATATGTAATTGGGTTTTGTTGCATTTTATTGATGACATGGAAAACACTGTCTAAGGTTGTAAAGTCATTTGAGGAGGTTATATGTCCTTGCTGTTGGAAACCCTGATTAAATTGGCTAGGTTTGATCATGTCAAATAAACAGAATTATGTGAGGGTTTATATTTCTGCAGCAAATCATTTAACACTTTTTTCTTGTTATTTATTTACAAACTTTGGATAATTTTTTCTGTAACTTACTGTATTCTGGAGCTTCCTAAGAAAAGGTTGTTAACCACCTACATTGAAAAAAATTGAGAACAGTAATGGTTAAAAAAAAAA
>JAJPUD010016536.1:0-28228 GCA_023553655.1 Myrmecobius fasciatus
TTTCAGGATTTCCTGGAAGATAGTGTTTAGATTCTTTCTTTCATCATGGCTTTCTGGAAGTCCAATAATCCTTAGATTGTCTCTCCTAGATCTATTTTCCAAGTCAGTTGTTTTTCCTAGGAGATATTTCATATTTTCTTCTAATTTTTCATTTTTTTGTTTTTGTTTGACTGATTCTTGAAGTCTTATTGAGTCATTCACTTGCATTTGTTCAATTCTTATTTTTAAAGTTTTGTTTTCTTCAGTTACCTTTTTAAGGTCCTTTTGTAACTGGCCAATTTGTTCATTGCACTCTTTTTCCACTTCATTAATTTTATTTTTCAATAAATTGGTGTCTTTTTCATATCTCATTTGCAGGGCATCATATCCTTCTTTCACTGATTTCAGTTTATTTTCCCATTTATCCTCCAGCTGTCTTTTGAGGTTCTTTATGCAATCTTCCAGAAAGGCCTTTTGAAAAAGTAACCAGTGATGATCTTTCATACCTTCTTCTGGAATTTTGTTGAAAGGAACCTCAGGATCTGGGGTCATCCCTTCTTTTTCTTGATAAAAGCTGTCTATGGTGAGAGCTCTCTTTTGTTTCTTCATTTTTTTTAGACAGCGTGGATATCTCTTTAAGGTAGGGAAAAAAAAAAACAGCGGCTGAAAAGGTGGCTGAAGATCTTTGCCCTGGGGCAATTCGTCGAATTAACTTAAGGTGCTGGGCCAGTGGGGGCTAGGATTAAGTCCGAATTACTCCTTAAACAAGGTAAGTCTGCCAGAACACCTGCCCCCAATCAGAGCAGAGTGTCCCGAGTGCCTCAGATAAACTCCAGGTGTTTGGAATTTGGAGTTTGGAGTTTGGAATTTCTGCCACGATGAGCTAAGCTGAGTCCCACCCTCACTTCCAGCCTACACCGGAGTCCTCTGTTTATCTCTCTGTCCAAGTTAGGCAAACCTGATGTGAAGTTCTTCAGAGATATCAGCAAGCAGTGTCCAAATATTTCTGAGTTCGTTGACTTGAGGATCAGTTCAGAGGCTTATTTTATTGTTGATTTGAGACAAGATCGAAGGAGAGGCAGAGAGTCACCTTTCACTCCGCTATCTTGGCTCCACCCCCCCATCTCCAAGTATTTCAACATTATTAACATGTAGTGGACTTCCTGCCATCTAGGAGAGGGGAGGGGACTGGGGGTAAAATTTGTAATGGAAAGCTTTGTAAAGATCAATGCTGGGGAACTACCCATACATATGTTATACAAATAAAAAGCTTTAATAAAAAAAAAAGAATTCAAGCCACTCTTTAATATATAAGTGGTCAAGGGATATGAACAGACAATTTTCAGATGATGAAATTAAAAGCATCTCTAGTCATATGAAAAGTTGCTCCAAATCACTATTGATCAGAGAAATGCAAATTAAGACAACTCTGAGGTACCACTACACACCTGTCAGATTGGCTAAAATGACAGGAAAAGATAACGATGAATGTTGGAGGGCATGTGGGAAACCTGGGACACTAATACATTGTTGGTGGAACTGTGAACGGATCCAGCCATTCTGGGGAACAATTTGGAGCTATGCTCAAAAAGTTATCAAACTATGCATACCCTTTGACCCAGCAGTGTTTCTATTGGGCTTATATCCCAAAGAAATCATAAAGGAAGGAAAGGGACCCACATGTGTAAGAATGTTTGTGACAGCTCTTTTTGTAGTGGCAAGAAACTGGAAATTGAATGGATGCCCATCAGTTGGAGAGTAGCTGAATAAATTATGGTATATGAATGTTATGGAATATTATTGCTCTGTAAGAAACAACCAGCAGAATGATTTCAGAGAGGCCTGGAGAGACTTGCATAGTCTGATGCTGAGTGAAACAAGCAGAACCAGGAGATCATTATACACAGCAACAACAGTATTACATGATGATCACGTATGATGGACATGGCTCTCTGCAACAAAGAATTGTCTCAAACCATTTCCAATTGTTCAGTGAAGAAAGCCATATACACCCAGAGAGAGGGATGTGAAATGTGGACCACAACATAACATTTTCATGCTCTCTACTGATGTTTGCTTGCATTGTGTTTCATTTCTCTGATTTTCATTTTTTTTCTTGTAGATAGGATTTTTCTTGCACAACTTGTCAACTATTTCAACATTATTAACATGTAGTGGACTTCCTGCCATCTAGGGGAGGGGAGGGGATTCAGGGTAAAATTTGTAACGGAAATCTTTGTAAAGATCAATGCTGAGGAACTACCCATACATATGTTATACAAATAAAAAGCTTTAATAAAAGAAAGAATTATTTTTTTACCCTTGTAAAACCTTGTGTTTCAAATTTTTCCTTCTCTTCCCTCACCTTCACCCGATAGTTGGCAAGTAATCTAATATTTCTTTCACATATTCAATTCTTCTACATATATTTCCACAATTATCATGCTGCAATAGAAAAATCAGATCAAAAAGGAAAAAAATGAGAAGGAAAACAAAATCCAAGGTATGAACAACAAAAAAGAGTGAAAATGCTATGTTGGCGATCCACATTCAGTTCCCACAGTCCTCTCATAGTGTGTAGATGGCGCTCTTCATCACAAGATCATTGAAAGTGGCCTGAAGCATCTCATTGTTGAAAATTACCCCATCCATTAGAATTGATCTTTGTATAATCTTTCTGTTATAGCATACAATAATTTCCTTGTTTTGCTCACTTACTTAGCATCAGTTCATCTAAGTCTCTCCAGGCCTCTCTGAAATCGTCCTGCTGGTCGTTTCTTACAGAGCAATAATATTCCATAACATTCATATACCATAATTTATTCAGCCATTCTCCAATTGATGGGCATCCATTCAGTTTCCAGTTTCCAGCCACAACCAAAAGGGCTGCCACAAACATTTTTTGCACGTCTGGTCCTTTTCCTTCCTTTATGATCTCTTTGGGATACAAGCCCAGTATAGCCACTACTGGGTTATTGGGTATGCACAGTTTGATAACATTTTTGGCATGGTTCCAAATTGCTTTCCAGAATGGTTCAATCAGTTCACAATCAGTAAATATTTATTGATTGAATCAGATTAAAGTTATCTCCCATTGTGTATTATATTCACTGTGGTGTTATTATAAAGTTATGTTTAATTAATAAATGCATGTATAAATAAAAATATTCATAATAGCTAATCAATATTAATATTGTATTTTAGCTTTCAAGCACATTATTGCCAAAAACAATTTTTTAAAAAAATTTATCATTATTTAGGACATTTCTAGCCTTAAATACATAGTTCATCTATGCTTTCAGACATTTCTCTATCCAAAGCTAATTTGAAGTAATATTTATAGGAATTTTTTTTTTTTGCTGAGACAATTGGGTTAAGTGACTTGCCTAGGGTCACACAGCTAGAAAGTATTAAGTGTCTGAGACTAGATTTTAACTCAGCTCTTCCTGACTTCAGGGCTGGTGTGTATTCACTGACATCTAGCTGCCCCCGAGGAATTTTCAAGTAGAAAAAAGATCACAATCTGCTAAAATGCATTCCAGAATAATAGTCATTTAATGTTCAACCAGAATTTTTCATTTCTTTCCTTGACCATTTCCCTTAAAGGATCTTATTCTGTGACAATATCTTAATCCTTCCTGATTAAAAAAAAATCCTGAATTAAAAGACATCACTTATCTTTTTTCCCCCTTGTAACTAATATAGTAAATGAATGAATGATTGACTAGCTACTTCTAAAATATTTCTTTTCATCATCTTTGAATTGACACAGTACTTAATGATAGTACTTATGTTTTTCATGGGTGAGGAACTTTGGTCATTTTCCAGTCTTTGGTGGAGCTTGAAAGGTAATTTGGAGGAGGAACAGAAAATCAGGTGGCTCAATCTAAAATAAGAGTGAAAGGGATGAGGTGTCAGACCAGTGATGTGGTCTGACATGCTTCTTCATTAAGGGGTGGATAATACATGTGGGTCCTGTTTGTCACCTTAGTTAGAAATAGTTACTGTTATATGGTTGTACTATTCTAAAGAATCCATTCTGGGCAGTGGAAGTGTCAATGACATGGTTGGGTAGTGGTGCATTTATTTGAAACATCTGTTAACCTCAGAGATTCTGAAAAAAAAAAGCACATGTAGCTTTTGCAGTATCAGACCCAAAAATGGCTAGTCATGTGAAAACAAATAATTTTTACCCCTATTCTAAATTGATAAGTAAATTATAACTTTGCACTTTCCCCCCTTCATTGAAATCCAATTCACTTGAATATCATGGCATCACCTCCTTGGGCCATAGTCATCAGTGAGAACAAAGAACAAACAATAATAATACTAACATTTTAATAAAAGAAGTCAGTGCCACTTTTAAATGCCAAATGCCATTTGGTGGTGGGTTTATGGTTTGGAAAAGTTAGTGTTCTAGAGGGTGACAATCAACTCTGATGGGTTAAAAATTAGTAAGAGAATAAATATTACAATGAGAAGTGGACTCCCTCCAATAAGGGGCTGTCACTCTTGGACAAAGAAACTCTATAGTCAGAATCCCCTGCCCTTTCAGCTTTGGACAATCCAATTTATCTCCACCCAAACCTGAGTAGAACACAAATGGACTTTCCTACCTTAGAATATAGTCCTTATAAGATTGGTGGGGTCTGACCAAGATTCAGGAGAATTAATTCAATCTCATTATCAGTAATGTCCTTCAAGAGACTGAACTTTGAAATAAAGACTAGAAAAATGAGTAACTGTATCTCTCCAAATCACTGATCATTAATAATCTCTCTCACTATGGACCATAGAAGGCCAATACTGTCCATTGGTTTTCTTGGCAAAGATACTGGAATGTTTAGCCATTTCCATCTCCAGGGGATTAAGGCAAATAAAGGTTAAGTGACTTGTACAGGATTACACAGCTAGTAAGTATCTGAGACTGATTTGAACTCAGGTTTTCCTGACTCCAGACCAGTGCTCTATCGACTGACTCACCTAGTTGCTTCCCATATCATGTCATTGCTCAGCTCAATAAGCTCTATTGACTTTTTATTGCCTCCAGGAGCAAAAACAAAATGCTCTGGCATTCAAAACTCTTCATAACCTAGCCCCTTCTATATTTCCACTCTCCTTATGCCTTGATTCCTGCCATGTATTCTATGACCTACTGACATTGGCCTGTTGGAAGTTCCATGAACAAGACACTTTATTTTTTGGGTCTGCACATTTTCTCTGGTTGTCCTCCATGCTTGGTATGCTCTTCCTCCTCTATTCTGACTACTGATCTTCTTGGATTTTTTTAAGTCCCAACTAAATTCTCAATTTCTACAGGAAACTTTCCCCTGTTCCCTATGAATTCCAATGATTTAACTCTTATAGTTATTTTCTAATTGATCTGTATATAGCTTACTTTGTAAAAAAATTATTTGCATGTCGTCTTCACCATAAATTTTGAGCTCCTTGAAGTTAGGGATTGTATTTGTCCTTTTTAGTATTCTCAGTGCTTAGGAAATAGTCTCACAATAGGCTCTAAATAAATGTTTATTGAATGATTGTATGTATGTGTAATTGTGCTCATGTTTTTCCCTTTTCTTTACTTTCAGATGAAAGTAAGGTCCAAGTGATATTTGTTCTCCCACCCCTTCCTATGTTTATCTTAAGTCTTTGTTGGAGCAGTTGTAGGAAAGAGCTGAGCTATAATAGTTCTTTTTACTTAGCCATCTTTGGAAGTCTTCTGAGACTGTATTCTCTTAAAAAAGAACACAGAATTCTAGAATAGAGAAATCATTTGTAGTTACAGGGAGAGTGTGAGAAGATACTGGTTATATTCTTTATCAAAAATAAAATATTGTATGCTATTTTCTATGTCCTTGTCAAATAATTGGTTTAATTAATTAAACATTAATATTTATTTTGTCCTATGAGATTAAGGAAATTACTACATAGAGTACATTACTACATTACTACATATGAGTAAATATTGAGACAAAAAGGTTTTCTTATTTCTTATATAAGTAAAAATTAACAAACTGGTCTTTAAGTTTTGAGCTTAGTTGAAAAATTGGATGATATCCTGAAATTTTATTAATAATGTGGAAATTGTAATAGAAAACTCATGAATAACCAAAGAATTTAGAATGATATTAAATATGGGAACTAGCAGTCTGAAGATGACCTTTAAGTGATTATAGTTGACCTTGAATATTTTTATAACTAGAAATTTGTCATGGGTCAAGAGATACATTGAGAAAAGCATGGCAGTTCAATAAGTGAGAGAAACTGACATTGATGCCCTTTTATGTTTGCTAACTTTTATTTTATTGTTATATAATGCAGTTTATATCCACCTTATTAAAAGGACTAGTGGCTTAAAAGAACTAGTTTCAACTAAGCCAATCTTCATATAGTGAATGAAATATAAAAAGATTTTTGCAAAAAAATGACAGACTGAAAAATGGAACATAAGAGAACAAGAAAGTTGTAGAGAGGGGCAGCTAGGTGGCACAGTGGATAGAGCACCAGCCCTGAAGTCAGGAGGACCTGAGTTCAAATCTGGCCTCAGGCACTTAACACTTCCTAACTGTGTGACCCCTAGGCAAGTCACTTAACCCCAATTGCCTTAGCAAAAAAAAAAAAAAAAAAAAAAAGGTTGTAGAGCTGATCCTCCTGATATCTCCTTCAGCTACATTGTGATGATAATCTATAATCATAACAATGATAATCCAAATTAGATAGGCTATTGTCTGCAAAAATGTTTGAAATTTGGATTTATATCTTTAATTATTAATGATATTATGGTGAACCTTCCTGGAATTTTGAGTGAAGTCTTTCTATCTTAAGATGTAATATTAGTTTCATGGTGGAATAAAGTCATCATAAATATAAGATATTTAAAAACTAATCTTTTTTGGCCAAAGTGATTTAAATATATAATCTATAAAAATTAATTGCTCTGAATTAAAAAATCTCAAAAACATTTTTCTAACCAGTTATTTTCTAAATGAAAATTTTTTATTTCAAATTTATTTGTAAAAATATATGTAATTTATATTCGACTTGTTAAGTATTTTAATATAATTAACATATAGTGGACTTCCTGCCATCTAGGGGAGGGGAGGGGACTAGGGAGGAAAATTTGTAACAGAAAGCTTTGTAAGGATCAATGTTGAGGAACTACCCATACATATGTTATGCAAATAAAAAACTTTAATTAAAAAATTATATATATATATGTAATGCCTCTCAAATATTTTATAAAAATAATTCATTGATATAAAACAAGAATAATCCATTAATTAAGTGTTTATCAAGTGTCTGTTTTGAATCCAGCCACTGACTATGCCCTGGAGAGACATGATGTAACAACCTTTACTTGTGAAGAGCTAACAAGAGTCAAGAGCATATGTGTATATATATTTATATGTATACCTATATTAACAATTGTCAAACTTAATAAATACAAACATATGCAGAGAAGTTAAATATAAGGAAGCTTGGGGGGAAGGATCACATCATATAGGGAAGCCAGAAAAAGCCATGAAAAAAATCTTAAGAGAGCAATTCTTTGAGAAGAAAGTTAAGGAGAAAGCTTTTCTAGTTATGATGGAAGAACCAGTGTAAATGCAATGTTATGTGTGAAGAATAGAGAGGCCAGTTTGGTCAGATTTCAGATTCTAGAGTTGAAAAGCTACCTCCCATGAAGCATCTGGGTATTCAATGGGCAGAGAGCATTGATTCAGGAAGTCCCTGAGTTCAAATTTGGTTTCAGACATTTACTAACTTTATGACCCTGGACAAGTCATTTGTCTGTTTGCTTTAGTTTTCTCAAGTGTAAAAGATGAGGATAACAAAAGCATTTTTCTCCCAGGGTTTTTGTGAAGATCAGATGATCATGTTTGTGAAATGTGCTTAACATAGTGCCTGGGATATATACACATAGCATTATAAGCTAATATAATGCTTTATAATATAATATTTAATAAGCCACCTTAAATGCACTTGTTTTTTCTAGCAGTTGTCTAGAAAAACAATTTTGGGGGAGGTTTCTTGGAAGATGGAAGATGGTAGAGTAGGTCAGAAAATTCCAAGTTCTCCAGATTCTCTCTCCCAGACGAGACAAAACAACACCTTAAGGCAACTAAAAACAAGTAAGAATTGGTTCAGAACAGTGGTCTTCCTGAGATAATCAAAGAAAATTCAAAGCTGACAGGTCTGAGGTTTAGCCCTTGTGAAGTGTAAAAATACCTTCCAAACAGTGCAAGAAGTCAAGTGTTTGGATTGGGGAAGATTGAGGGAAGTTCTAATAAGGAATGCTGGGCTCTGCTGTGCTGTCAAAATGCAACCTTGGGAAGGAAACACCACAGAATCAGGTAACCACAGAAGGGTAGGGTAAAGAAGCTATGGACTGTGAACATTTACAGGAAGATGGGGTTCTTAGTTTTGGGTTCCAAGTCAGAGGAGAGAACTGAAGGCAGACTTGAGGCCAGAGGTGCCATGTCCCCCACGCCAGGACTAGAAGTGATGACATTAACAAGCTCTTATAAAAAACAAACAAACAAAACCAACAAAAAAACAAAACCAAAACCAAACCAAACCAACACAAACAGACAAAGGAGAAAGAGGAACATGTTTGAGGGTTGCAATGTCCTCTTTTTTCCCCCACCTGAACTGAAAAAAACCAACAACTCATCCAATAAACATCTGAGAAATCTGTTCACAACACATTAGTATTTAGAAGTATTTTCGTACTGTCCTTTGGTTAATTTTCTTTAACTTTCAAAGAATCACTTTTAGGTTTATAAAAATAAATATTTGCCAAAATGTTCAATAAGTATGGCACCAAATTAGTAGCAAAAAGTATATAGGAATTTGTTGTGTGAAAATAGTTTTTTTTTTCAACTATCATTTTCATAGTCCAAAAAACATTTTAGAATCTAGTCCCTGCTCCTTAGAGAAGTTGCATTTAACAGTTTCCAAGAAACAAAATAAGTTTGAAAGTCTGAAAACATGCACACGAAACTATATCTATAAAATGTACATTTATTTATTTCATTCTTTTTATTTATTAATAAAAAGTATTTATACACACATGAAGAACATGTGAAGTATTTTATTCATAAATAAAGTATTTCAAGTATTTGAAGAAAATTGTCATGCAAACTTTTTGATGATAGGGATTATTTTTTGTTTGGTTGATTGGTTTTGGCCTTTCTTTGACTTTTCCAGATCCTAGCCCAGTGCTTGTTGAATAACTAATTGAACTTTCTCTAGTCTGAACATTCCTTAAACTTATTTTTGTATGACATGATTTCAAGTTCCTTACTACTTGGTTGTACCCCAGCTTGTAGGCATCCTTTTTAGAAATGTGGTACTAGACATAATAATTCTAGATGTGGTCTAGATCAAGATTCTTTCATTCTTTACCTTTTTAGCCCCTCCAGATTAGCTTTAGATGGTTATTAATTTAGGCTAAGATCACATTAATTCTTTTCAATGCTACATCACATTTCTGAAACATTGAATTTACAGGTCCCTGGAACTTCCACATCGTTTTCACATGACAGATTATCTAGTTATACCTGACCTCATCTGTTGTAGTTTTTCCTAGTGATAATTTGAATTCAAGTGCTGAACTTTGCAACCTATCCTGATTCTGTCATTTGGCATATAATATCTCTCCTTTAACATTGTGTTATTTGCAAATTTTATGTATGTCATCTAATTTTTCATTCAAGTCATTGACAAAAATATTGAACAGAACTATGCCAAGCAAAGAGCCTTCAGATTCTCTACTATAGTCATCCTTCCAGGCTGACATCAAGCCAGTAATAAATGCTTTGTACATCTAATCATCAATCTGTTTCAAATTCATCTAATTGTGGATTTAATTTTATCTATAAGAGTATTTTAAAATATTATATATTAAATATTCCATTGAAATTCAAGAATATTATATTGTCATTCACTCCATTTACTATTGTAATAATCCTATACAAAAGGAAATGAACTTATTGTAATAGAGTTCATTTTTTTATCTTTAAATATGCTTAAAACTTAAATAAAAAAATAAAAAAAAAGAAAAAGAGAGAAAAAGGAAAAACAAATTGTCATGTGCACCGGCAGAACATAAGGGAAGATTCAAAATATATAACAATAAATTTCCTTTTTAAGAAAGTACATATGTTAATAGAAGATATTGTATTTAGAACTGTTCATCTTGGTTTCCTTGTAGGTTTTTTTTTCCCTACACCATGTACTTTTTACTTTATTCTTTTTTCCTCTTTCATCCTCCTCTTCCCCTCCCCCTGCCAAGCAAATTATAGTTAAGCATGGATATATTGATATATACATGCATTTACATATTCACATATACATCTATATATACATATCAAAATACACATACATGTATATACATACACATATATCTAAAACTATATTAATATGGCTAACATAATGGAGATTTCTCTCTTGATTGAATCTTTTTAAACTTTGACTTTGTTTGAGATTAATGATTACTGCTCCGACTTTTTTTTCTAATAATTTCTACTTCTGATCATTGTTTTGTATGAAAGTCTATACACTTTATCCCACTGCCATTAATCTACACACCCTTCTGAACCTCACTTTATCTTATCCCATCTTTTCTCTTTCTCTTTATTCTATTTCTGTTAATCTACATACCTTATCTCACTCCCATTAATCTATATATCCTTCTATACTTTGCCTTATACTATTCCCTCCTCTTCTTTTTTTTTGGAATTTCTAAAAATTGCTCACTTATTTTATTTTTTAATGTTTTGATTAAAGCTTTTTATTTTCAAAATATATGCATAGGTAATTTTTCAACATTGACCCTTACAAAGCATTCTGTTACAAATTTCCCCCCCCCCCCAGTCCCCACTCTTCCCTTAGGTGGCAGGAAGTCTAATACATGTTAATTATGTTAAAATAATTGACAGATCGAATATGTGTATATATATTTATACAGTTATCTTGCTGTTATCTTACAGGAAAAACAAACAAACAAACAAAACAAAACAAAACCTGAGAAGGAAAACACAATGCAAGCAGACATCAATAGAGAGTGTGAAAATGCTATGTTGTGGTCCAGACTCAGATCCCACAGGCCTCTCCCTGTGTGTATATGGCTTTCTTCATCACTGAACAACTGGAACTGGTTTGAAACATCTCATCATTAAAGAGAACCATGTCCTTCAGAATTGATCATCATATAATCTTATTGTTGTTGTGTACAATGATCTCTTGATTCTGCTCATTTCACTCAGCATCAGTTCATGGAGGTCTCTCCAGGTCTCTCTGAAATCATTTTGCTGGTCGTTTCTTACAGAACAATAATATTCCATAACATTCATATACCATAATTTATTCAGCCATTCTCCAATTGATGGGCATCCATTCAGTTTCCAGTTTCTAGCCACTACAAAAAGGGCTGCCACAAACATTCTTGCACATGTGGGGCCCTTTCCCTCCTCTAAGATCTCTTTGGGATATAGGCCCAATAGAAACATTGCTGGGTCAAAGGGTATACAGTTTGATAACTTTTTGAGCATAGTTCCAAATTGCTCTCCAGAATGATTGGATCCATTCACAGTTCCACCAACAATGTATGTGTCCCAGTTTTCCCACATCTCCTCCAACATTTGTCATTATCTTTTCCTGTCATCTTAGCCAATCTGACAGGTGTGTAGTGGTATCTCATAGTTGTCTTAATTTGCATTTCTCTGATCAATAGTGATTTGGTTGCTCACTTATTTTAACAAGAATTTATGTCTTGATTTGATTCCTTCTTCTTTCACTTAATCAAAGAAAAATAAAACTTCCAAACAAACACGCATAATTCATAAAACAAATCCTCCTCCATTGATTATGTCTGAAAGTTCATGTGTTTCTGCATTATAAGTTAATCACATCTCTGGCAGGACTCAGTGGTGTCTTTCATCTTGTCTTTTTTGTTTGTTTTAAATTTACTTATTAGTTTTTGACATTTACTTTTATAGGATTTTGATTTCCATTTTTTTCTCCTTCCTTTTCCTCATCCCTTTCCAAGATGGCAATCAATCTGATATAGGTTATACATGTACAATTATACTAAATGTATTTCCATGATAGTTATGTTGTGAAAGAAGAATAAGAACAAAAGGGGAAACCACAAGAAAGAAAAAACACCAACAAAAAAATGAAAATTGTATGCATCAATTTGTATTCAGATTCCATAGTTCTTTTTCTGGTTGTAGATAGCATTTTACATCATGAGTCTTTTAGAATTGCCTTAGATCATTATATTACTGAGAAGAGCAGAGTTTATCAAAATTCTCATCTGCACAATGTTCCCCTGGTTCTACTCACTTCACTCAGAATCAGTTCATGTAAGTCTTTACAAGTTTTTCTAAAATCCATTTGCTTATCATTTCTTATAGAAAAATAGTATCCAATTACATTCATATACCACAATTTGTTCAACCATTTTCCAATTAATGGGCATGCCCTTGATTTCCTATTCTTTGCCACCACAAAGAGAGCTACTGTAAAATCTGGATTCTTTTCCATTTTTATGATTTTTTGGAGATATAGACTTAACAGACATATTGCTGAGTCAAAGGTTATGTACAGTTTTATCGCCCTTTGGACACAGTTCCAAATTCTTCTCCAGAATGGTTGGATCAGTTTACAACTTCACCAACAATGCATCAGAATTTCACCACATCTTCTAAAACATTTATCATTTTTCCTTTTCTATCATATTAGGCAGTCTTATAGGTGTGAATCAGAATTGTTTTAATTTGCATTTCTCTAATCAATAGTGATTTAGAACATTTTCTTTCATATGTCTATAGATGGTTTTAATTTCTTCATGTAAAAACTACTTGTTTATATCCTTTGTCCATTTATCAATTGGGGAATGAGTTCTATTCTTTTAAATTGTATTCATTTTAGAAATGAAACCTTTATCAGAAACACTGCCTGTAAAAATTGTTTCTTAGCTTTCTGCTTCCCTTCTAATTTTGATTGAATTGTCTTTGTGCAAAATCTTTTAAATTTAATGTAATCAAAATGATTTATCTTGCATTTCATAATATTCTCTATATCCTATTTGGTCACATTTTTTTCTCTTCTCCAGGTAGACTGTCCCTTGCTCTCCTAATTTGCTTATGGTATTTCTAAATCATGTACCTATTTTGAGCTTATTTTGACATAAGGCATGAGATGATGGTCAATGCCTAATTTCTATCATAGGATGTTCTTGTTTTCCCAGCAGTTTTTTCAAATTGTGAGTTCTTATCCCAGAAGCTGAAATCTTTGCTTTATCACACAGCAGATTACTGTAGCTATTGATTATTGTGTCCTATTGTGTCCACATAACCTGTTTTTACTGATCCACCTTGTATTTTTTAGCTATTTTTTTAGTACTTTCCTTGACATTCTTGGCCTTTTGTCCTTCCAGATGAATTTTGATATTATTTTTTCTAGCTCTATTAAATAATTCTTTTTGGCAGTTTGGCTTGGCATTGAATAAGTGAATTAATTTAGGTAGAATTCTCATTTAGGATTGTCATTTTTAGTATATGAGCCCAGCCTACCCATGAGCAATTGATATTTTTCCAATTATTTAGATCTGACTTTATTTGTGTGAAAAGAGTTTCATAAATTATGTTCATATAGTTTGTTTTGGTAGGTAAACTCCCAAATATCTTCTTTTATTTCTTTATAGATTTATATAAAGCATGTTATACCTTCCAAATCTATCTCTCTATATTTACATGTATGTATATATATATATATATATATATATATATATATCCATGTATGTACACACACATGTATTGTTCCCCTTTTAACCTATTCCTGATGTGAGTAAGAGTTCAGAACTACCAGCTCTCCTCTCCCATCTAATTTCTCTTTGTTGGGTCTTGCTTTCTCATTTAATTTGTATAGCATAAAAAACACATTTTACCTTTCCTTACATGATTTTGATTTTTAAAATCACATCATATTCAGCTCTACTTCAATCTTTCTTTTGGTCCACTCAGTTACCAATGACAGTCTTAGACATATGGTTTATATTTCCATGTATAAAAGATAAAGTTTATCCTTATTGAGTACCTATAAATTAATCTTTGGTCTTGGCTCTTACATATTAATTTTTCTATTGAGTTCAGGTTTGTTTGTGACAAAATCCTAAAATCTAATAGTTCATTTTTTATTCAATATTATAATTAATTTTGCTGGATATAATGTTTTTGGTCACAGCTCTAGTTCATTTGTTTGTTACTATATAGTATTTTAGGACCTGTGGTCTTTTGCTGTAGCCACTGATAAATTTTATGCAATTCTAATTGTAGCTCCAGTATATTTGAATTGTTGTTCTTGTTTTCTGTTGCTTGTAAAATTTTCTCTTTGATTTGGGGGTTTTGAATTTTAGCAATGATGTTCTTGCATGTTTCCTTGTAGGATCTCTTTGATGTGATGATTGGTGGATTTTCTTTTTCTATTTATACTTTTCCCTCTTTGTCTATTATTTCATGACAATTTTCTTTTATTATCTCTTGTATTATTGGGTCAATGCTCTTTTTTGGTCATTGCTTTTAGGTAGTCCAATTATTCTTCTGTATTCTCTTCTTTATTCTTGAGATCTGTTGTTTTTCTTAAGAGATGTTTTACATTCTTTTATTTTTTTCATTTTTTATATTTTGTTTTATTATTTCTTGGTCTTTTATATCTTTAGTGGCTTCTCCTTGACAAATTCTAATTTTCAAAGAGTCATTTTCTTAAGGCTCTGGATCTCCTTTTCTAGTTGGTTGACTTTCTTTTAATAATCTTTTGTTGTTGTTGTTCTTATTTGCTTATTTATTGTAGTTTTTCTCAATCTCTCTTATTTGGTTTTTAAAGAATTTTTCAAGTTCTTCTATAAATTTTTTTAGGCATGTAACCATTTAACTTTATTCTTTGGAGTTGGATAATTATTTTTTTTTCTACTTCAGTATCCTCCTCCAAAGATGAACTCTGATCTTCCCTATTCCCATAGTACGTGCTATGGACTCCCTGCCTGTTGTTTCAATGGAGCTAGTCTAGAGGTATGTTTATATTTCCCACAGGTCAAACCTCTGTTAGGGCTTTTCTTCTGATGTCTGATTGTCCCAGGAGGAAACTATTCTACTCTAACTCTTGTTTTTCATTGGTCTACATTTGCCCTGAGGTATAATTTTGTTTTATTTGTGGAGAGAGCTGGGAATTTTCTGACTTACTCTGCCATTTCCCCAGAATCTTCCCCCAATAGGGCTATTTCTTAATTAATCCATTCATATTGGCTCATAGTAATTAATGGTCTTTTCTACTTCTAAGCGATAAAGCATTTATTTAGTGATCCACTCTAGAATTTTGCCAAAAATTGACATGCTAGACTATGGAAGTTGGAATATTTATTTATATACAGTATTATAGTAATTTTTCCAGGTGCTTGGACTTATCAAATATCAGTGACACTAACTCAGTAACCACATCTAGCAGTTCCTTTGTAGATCATTTTAGTTTCCCTTTGACAAATAGCATGACAATCATTGATCAGTTTTTCTTTGATAGATAATATGACCATTCCTGCTTGTAAAAGATTCTAGTGGAGAGTCATTTAGATCAGTTCATTTCTTGGTTAAAATAGTAAGTTCCAATGCAACCTGCTTGTTTCTTAAATTTCTATAGGATAAGCCTAGACAGCACATAAAAGTGATCTAACAGAAAGGTTTTGTTGATTCAGAAAATACATACTGAAAGAAAATATTTCTTAACAAATGGGTCACTGTAAAGCAAAGTTGTAGCCAAGTTTGATAAATTACTATGATTATAAGAGATTCTGAATTCAAAGTTTATCAAAAGACTAAAACCATCTCTTTCTCTCTGTGATTTGGGACTTTTTGGCTGCTGGTGTTCTATTTATGTTTTTGTTGCTATCTATTCAGAGTTGAGAAGTTATTATAATTTTATATATAACTTTAAATATCCATTGCTTCCTCAATAATATTTTTCCCCCAGGTCCTACTCTTAAGTACTGAACATTTGGCTTTCCTAATATAAAGCAAAACTGGCTTTTGAGTTCTAGAATAACATAGCTGTACATGAATCTGATGAATTAAGAAGAATCCTCAATGAGCTCCTAGGACAGGAAAAGTATATCAGGGTCTTTTAGATTTTTGCAATTTTAATAAAAGTCATTTTGACAATATAATATAGTCTTTGTAAATTTCAAAATCACACTGCATCAAAACGACATTGTGTCTACAATAGTTTTTATTTTTTCTAGTTTTCTTAACTACTAAAAGACAACTAATTGTGCTTAAGAAATATACATTTTTATAAAAATACTAATTTTGGAGGGAGGACATAAGAGAAGTTATAGGAGATAAGTTCTACATAAACTAATAGGAGGATGTGGGAAAACCACAATGAAGTCAAAAGTTAAATCCTCCTCACTTCTCTCTTCACCACTCCCATAAGTTTGGGTGCCTTTTGGTCTTCCAAGAGTTGTTGCAAAGATGAATTGTCTTAGTCAATAGGAGTAACATGGTTCAGGCCTTCAGGCAATTATCCAGATGTTTGTCTTTTAGGCATGAATTTATTTTACCTGTGAATAATAAAGAAACAGTATAATATGAGTGTGCTAGATTTGAAGTTAAGAAGACCTAGATTCAAACTCCACTTTCTACTTACTAGCTGTGTGATAATATGTAGGTCACTTTAATCTCTCTGAGATTCAGTTTTTTCATGTATAAAACAGAGTAAATACTTGTGATATATATCTTATGGTATGTTTTATTTAAGGCTATTTGTAAATGTCAAATGTTATAAGGAATAATAATAATAATAAATGCATGACTTTTCTCTTGATGATTTTTTTGGGAGGGGATAGCAGAAACAAAAAAGGACCTGTTTGAATCCACTGGAA
Source organism: Myrmecobius fasciatus (assembly GCA_023553655.1). Classification (NCBI taxonomy): domain Eukaryota; kingdom Metazoa; phylum Chordata; class Mammalia; order Dasyuromorphia; family Myrmecobiidae; genus Myrmecobius; species Myrmecobius fasciatus. The sequence continues at coordinate 16,922 of JAJPUD010016536.1, forward strand.
ATAGTTTGGAATAATAAAAGTGGTATATTGGGAGATACCATTGACTCTGAAGTCAGTGAATTCAGGTTCAAATTTCATTTCTGTCACTCAATACTGTGCTACCTTAGACAAAATACTTAGCTTTCCTGGGCCTCTGTTTTCTCATCTGCAAAATAATACATTTGTACTTACATGTCCTCTGAGGTCATAGATATAGGACAGAGACAGAATGATATGTTAAATTATGCTTCTCTCTGTAGAGACCTAAAATTGTGACTTTGTTGTCCCAAACATAGCCCTTATATATTTTAGAAATGAGACCTTTTTAAGTTAGTCAATTTGTTAAGCACCTACTATATGCCAGATACTGTGCTCAACATTGGGGTTACAAAAAGGCAAAAGGCAGTGTCTGCCCTCAAGGAGCTCAAAATTGAATGGCACAGACAACAAACAAACAAATATGTATAAACAATATATATGTGTATGAATACATATGTCATATTATATGTATATATAATATACACACATACATAATAAATTAAAATGAATTAGAAAGAACTAGAATGAAGAGGGATTGGGAAAGGCTTTCTGTAGAAAAAGAGATCTAAATTAGGACTTAAGGGAAGGTAGGTATGCTAGTAGATGGAGATGAGAAGGGAGAGCATTACAGGCACAGGGACAGACTGAAAATGTCCAGAGGCTGAAGTTGCAATCTCTTGTTCAAGGAATAACGAAAAAGATTAGTATTATTGGTTGGAAGGATTCACAAGGGGCTGAAAAATATAAACAAGAAGACTAAAAAGGTATGCATCTTACATGTAAGATACAATTTAATTATAAGTAGGAATATATACATAAAACAATGAACAAATAGACATGAAACATAAGAGTCAAATGAACATACCAGCAAAATAAGAAATAAGCATACTCAAATAAGTAGTAATTTATAGCAGTAAAAAATGCAATATTTACAGTGGTAAGCATATATAATTAAATGCAAAGCACATTTCACATATAGTAATCTTTAGTATTGTTGCCTAAATACATGTGTAAGTATAACTTCAGGTTTACCTGAATACCTAATAACTTAATAATAATATCACAACTTAGCTAAAAAGAAAGAGTGCTCACATCATGCTTCCCTGGGCACATGCTTGTTCAAACTGTATGCATCCCTGTCCTCTTACCTTGAACAAAGTGACTGTTGTGCTATAAAAGAGACTCAGCAGGAAGAGGACAATGAAAGTAGAAGCTGTTGTCCATAAGTTCTCAAATCCCTCTTCTTCAGCATTCACTTCCCCTTCTTTATGGATTTTGAATGGTAGAGAACAGAAAGATAAATGTTAGATTCAGTCACTACAAACAGAAGATTTTGCTATTTAGGACACGCTGTCACTGAAATAAACTACAAATTAGGAGTCTCTTAGATGCGTTTTCTATGAGGAAGGCATTATCTAGAGCTCAGCTTCTTAAACTGTGGTTTGTAAATGAATGTGGGGGGTGCAAAATTCTGATTATCAGTAAATGTTTGATTTGTATATCTACTTTATATACCTATATACCCAATTTCTTTTTTTATTAAAGCTTTTTAATTTTCAAAACATATGTGTAGATGTTTTCAACATTCACTCTTGCAAAACTTTGTGTTCTAAATTTTTTTTTTCTTTTTCCCTTCTCCTACCCCTCTCCTAGATGTCAAGTAATCTAATGTGTGTTAAGACATATGCAATTCTTCTATACACATTTCTACAATTATGCTGCACAAGAAAAATTAGATCTAACAGGAAAAAAATGAGAAAGAAAACAAAATGCAAGGAAACAACAACAAAAAAGTTAAAATTCTATGTTGTCATCCACACTGAATCCCCACAGTCTTCTGTCTGAGTGCAGATAGATGGCTTTCTCCATAACAAGACCATTGGAATTGTCCTGAATCAACCTCACTTATATACCCATTTTCTTGGATGAAAATACGTCATGAATGGAAAAAATTTAAGAAGCCCCAATCTAAAAGAAGTCTATGGTCCTTGCCCTAGACACACACACAGAGCACTGATGATAATTAACATAGGTCATATATGTGAGAAATGAGTACATCTATATATAAGGTTTTATGTATATTTGCATCTATGTGTCTATTCTTACTGATGAAAATTTTGGTTTAGGATTTTCCTAGTTCATCTAGGCTCTTAGGAACACATTCTATCTATGTAGTTATTTGGATATGAGAAATCTTGAAGATCAATATGGTCCTCAAATTGTCTTAAATGACATGGAGGAGAATAGTAAGATGGATGCAAACTATGAACCAGTGTAGGGCTGGGAAGGTGGGGAACAGATGAGCCAAGAGTTTAATGAATTGTGGTTGAATTCAACACTCCTTTCCAAATCTGATTTTGAAAAATACTTTCTTGGAAGAATCAAGGATTGAAGAGAAGAACTGGGTTGAGTGAACACAGAACTCAACTGCAGCCCACTATATAACTGGCAACAAATGAGTCAAAGTCTTAGATAGGAGTTTTTCTCATCACCATGGACCTCCTACTACCCTGTCTGGTTATCCGTAAGAGAAGGAGTAGAATGTAATAGAAATCTATTAATAGAAATCTATTGTACTCTGAGAATATCTTTGCATGACCATGTTAAATCTTGGAGGAAAATGAAACTAATGCAACCTTATTTCCTTCTTCCTCCTTCAGTCATGATTGAAGGATATAATATTTATAACTATATAAGGAAGGACTAAATTGGTAAACATTTGGATCATAAAACTGTTTAGGAATTAGAAATGTAGAGTAATAATATCCTAACATTCTAATTAAAGACTATACTAGGATATATTGTTACCATAATAACATCACCAAGATGTTGTTTAAGGCATTGTTTACTGTTTCTGTTAACTCTATTTTTTTTCTGTCCTCACATTTCCATAGCATAACTTTACTTTCAGTTTTTCTACAGGAAATAAATTTTCTCTGTTTTTTTGTATATGTAGACAAAAGGATTTCTCAGTTTTGTTTTTCCTGAATAACTCATGACACAGGAGGGAGAATTTGAAATCCCTCCTAATTTTATGTTTCGACTATAGTATATATAAATAATCATTGCTGATTATTACTGAGGGCTATGTGTCTAATTTCTTGGAGAAACTAAGGTTGGGCTACATAAAGTAAGGCTCATTCTCTAGCCTTCATTTTGCACAAGATGTTCAAATGCTTCTGTTATAATGGAATTACACTTGGAGTTTAATTGAACTCCAAGAATGAACTCTTGGGGAATCTAGATTTTCTTGCTGGCATCCCAAGGGCACATCTAGGATATGCTTAGGAACTGATTTATTTGGAGATTTCAGATAAGTTTAGATATGGAAGCAAAAAAAAATTTGTGCTATTCAGACAAATTAGAGAGCATTGATTTTCTACATAAAAGTACATTCTTTGGTAGCTCAACAAATCAAATTCATTAAGACCAGATATCTTCTAGATTGTCTGGACCTATAGTTTGCTATGTGTCTCAGAGAAAACAAAAGATGTTGAAAAGAGTTCTCATAAAAAGTATTAATTTTGCCTTAATTAACTATTACATCCTATATCCAACTGTACATTTTTTTGTTTGGACTTCTATTATTGGACAACAGGCAATTTCTGAATGAGTTTTCTTTTCCCTTGTCAGGTACAAGCTCCATTAGAGTCTTAAGTTCTTTGGAAAAGGGTCATTAGTCTTCCTGGGGCCACTTGAAATTCATCCTCATGTAGCTTCCAACAAGAAAGTCAGAAGGGTGGAATTATTCAACTGGGGTCCCTTATTTCTCTTGTCTTATAAAATGTAACCCATGACTTCTTCCATGAAAGACATTCAACAAGGTTGTATTTGATATCAACTCTACCTTGAGTCTTAAAGATTGGTCTTCTATTCTGGTTCCATCAGTTTGTACTCTTTGGATGAGATGTGCTTATCTATGGGCAGATACTAAAATACCTAGGTAAGGATCACCAGGTTTGGGGTATATTGAAGAAGGAAATGGAGGCATTGTCTTGAACTGACCTATTTTCTTGAGTCTAGAATTACTCATCCATGGGATGTTGATTCCCAGGACATGTCCCTTAAACTTGAGTAAATGAAATAAGTAGGCTTCCATTCAAAGCCCAGACTGGGGAATTAAAGGGACCATTCAGGGATCATTCAGATCAATGAGAGAGGATTTCTGAATTCTATATCATTAGGCTAAGGTATGGAGTTAATACAATTGAGGCTATTGTAAAAGGCTTTGCTTCCTTTTCCTTTTCTCCCAGAGAACTGAATATTTTAAGTGGAAAACATATTAAAGTTTAAAATTATGTCTTTGGCTGAAAAGTCTGTGTGATAGCAGGATTATAAAAATTCTACATACTTCTCTTCAGGGAAGAGGTTTTCAGTGACTTAATCTAGTGATGGTGTGCATGTGTCTGTGTGTGTGTGTGTGTGTGTGCTTATGTGCCTGTGTACATATATGTGTAATCAACTTTGTTTCTGCCAAAACTTGTTGAGGAGCTAAAAAACATGAATTATGTTGCATGTTGCAACTGAGCAACATGGAGTTGAAGTGTGGAGTAAAGTTGGATAGAGGTGATCAGGTTGGGTGAGGGAGGCAAGACCTAAGGTAGTGATGGTGGTGGTGGTGGTGGTGATGGTGGTAGTGTGTGTGTGTGTTTGCGCAAATAATTGAGGGGTGTGATCAGGAAAGGAATATTGCACAGAGAGCTGGGGGCCAGCCAGATACCAGAATCAATTCCTCTTTGTAAAATTGATTATTTTTTATTTCTAATTTTTATAAAATGCAGTTTCTTATTTAGTCATATGATCTTATATATTCCTTGGGGGACTTCAGTTGACCCAGAGGCCCCCAGAATCTGCCCCATGAAAAAAGAGGCTGACCAAGATTGCATTCTCTCAGTAGCAGGTATTGGTTGCATCAGATAGCACAAGGGAGACATTGACGAAGGTAGGTTTACCAGTGGACTTGTCCACGGTCCTCTCGGTCACTGACAAGGGTAATGCTTCATGAACCACCACACAGGTAATTGAATCCCCTGCATTCCAGTGTTCCTCAGACATTGTCATGGTGCTGTAGGAAAAATAGAGACCACCTTTCTGGGGCTCCTGCTGGGGTCTGCTGGTGACATATTTCGCTGAGGGTATAGGCTGTCCTTTGTGCAGCCATTGGACAAATATATCTGGTGGGGAGAAGTCCTTAATCAGGCATGTTAGAGTAGCTGCTTCCCTCAGACTCAGTTCCTCAGGAGCTGGAGGCAACAAATAGACTGCTGGTGGATGCTGGGTAGCCTCTGTAAGCAAAAAGGTTATTGGATTAGATGGACTTGAAAGGGTGAAAGACCTAAGAGTAGAGAGCTCATAGATGCAGCACAATAAGAGGCAAGGAAGGCGAGAGTCTTGTGGAAAGCCTGGAGTCTAGTAGGATAAAGTTGGAAAAGAGGCTCTGAAATACTTTAGTATTTCAAAGTTATAAGTAGTGGAGCCCATGCGGAAAGATTATTTCAGTCTTTCCCAGTAAATCTAAACATGTGGAAGGATGGGAATAAGGATAGGAAGGAGGAATATGAGGAAAAGGAAAATCTACTGGACCTTTCTTGATTTGACTTTCTGGTTTTGTTCTGGGGGCAAAAAACTGAGGTCCTTGGAGTTTTTCTCAGATTTAGGCAAATGAACTCAAAGTTTTCTTTTGTTTTTGTTTTTCCAGAGATACTATGAGTTTAAAGCCTCCCAGTCTCATGGCCTCCAAGATAGTAATCTTATTCTGAATGAGACATTTGCAGGGTTCAGGGGAGAGAGGAAATATAATAAGGAGAAGAAAGTTGGGACCCTTACCCTGTTGCTTAAAGATTTCTTTCTTCAAGGGAACAGGGTGATTAGGATGAATCACGATGCATTTGAATATGTCCCCTGAATTCCATTCCTCTGCACAGACTGTGGCCTCTCCTTCAGCACTAAAGGTACCATTGGGGTGGCTGTGGGACACCTTAATGGTAGTTTCCAGTGCTTGTCCATTCTCACGGGTCCAGGAAATATTCAGATTTTGAGAAGTGGGAAGATTTGTGACCACACAGGTTAATTTGGCTGATTTGGTAACAAAGATGCTTGCAAAGGAGGGGGGAATGGCAAAGGCTTCAATGGGTGATTCTGGGCCTAGATTAAAGGAAAAGTCAAATTTAATTTCTGAAAGGAGGAAAATTGAGACAAAACAATCCTGGCCCTCCAAATGCCAATAGTGCTTACTATGGCTCTATCCTTCTCCCTTAATAATTCTTCTCCTCTCTTTTAAGAATTCTTCCTTGTTCTTGCATAATCACTGAGGGTCTAAATGCTTTCTTCTTTTTGATAAAATGATAAGCAATATGAGCTTACAGGTCTGATAAATTCTATAAATTCTCTTTGGAATGATTCTTCTAGGCAGGTATTAACTTTGGTCATCTCTAACTAATTGCAATTTCCTATGTTCATCCTGGTCTCTAAGGAAAACCATTCCTACTTTTATTCAGTAACCAACTCCCAAGGACTGATGAGCAATGCTCTCAGGACAATCTTTCTTATGTCTAATCTAACTGCTCAAGATGCAGTCTGCTTCTATTTCCTTTCATTCATTCCTTGTAAGAGAAGGAGAATGTGAACATTCTCCAGCTGGATTGTTGGATGTTTACTGTGATTTAAGGAGCTGTGATCCTGTGATCTTGATCCACAATTACTTTTCTTGCACTCTTTCCTCAGTAAATAAAAAGGCTGCAATTAAGCATCATTGATCTCAGTGCTTTATGAGGAGAAATGGTAAAGCAGACATTCTTCAAGTGTTTAAGGCTCTTGGAGGAATCAGAACTAATTTCAGTCCCAGATGGGCTATAATCAGATCACCATGACTAAAACCTTCGTATTTGGAATATATATTTTCAGCATGCTAGAGGTTTTTCTGGGAATGTTGGCCCATCTTCCTTTTGTGTTCAAGGCCTAGGATAGGAAGAATTTCCTTGGAAAGAGCATTTCTCTGGGGTACTTCCATAAGGTAGAACCTCAGGAATGAGGAGGCTAAGAATTCCAACTCAATTCCAAGGAGTTTTATGCTGAGTATAACTTACCACCGCTGAAACAGGTTGAGGAAACATTCTTCTGGAATCGGTCCCCTTCATGATCTACTCGGCAAGTGAATGTGCTTTGACTGAGCCAGTCATTCTCATTGATAGTCAGACTGCTCTGAAGGAAGTAGGTCCCAGAGCCGTCAGGCAGGACTTGACTTGTAGAGAAACCAGACAGAACTGGCCTACCTTCTCGGAGCCATGTTAACTTAATCTTGTTTGGCCTGAAGTTGGTGGCTTGACAGATGAGCTTGGATCTTCTTAGGCTAGAGCTGGAGAATGCATCACGGGGTGGGATATACACAGTCACATTAGGGGAATTGATGGTGCGATCTGAATAGGAATATAAGACAGGAAAGGGGGGAGTTAGAACCTTGCCACAATGTGGCTTAGAGTAGCCTTCTCCTTGCTTGATCCCTTGAATTTCTGCTTTTGGTTGTTTTCATTAGGGGTGATTCTGAAAATGGAAAGAAGCCTGGAATAAAGAGATCAGCATCTAAGAATGGAGATCTGCCTAACAGCCCCTTAAATCAGGTCTCCCTTTTGAGTCCATTATAAGAATGTGTGTATGTGTATATACTTTGGTGTGACTATATATTTGTGGTGTATTTGTATATGGGCTTATATTTGTGTATAAAATGCTTATGTGAGACATGCTCTGTGCTATCTGCTGGCATGTTTTATTCCCCTCAAAACTGCAGACTGGTTCTGCAACATGGAACCAAAGCAAGGGTAGGGAGGATAGAAGAGATAAAAAAGAAGTTATACTTCAGATCTTACCTGGGAGTGGAACTTGAACTTCCTTTTCACCTTTGGGATGACGAGTCTTACATACCAGGTAGCTATCTTGGCCTTGAAAGACATCATTGGCAGGGAGGATCACTTGTGAAGTGGCTGTGTATGTGCTCCCAATCATAAGGGATGGGAAGACCTTTAAATCTGTGTTACTCACAGCACTTCGGTTTTGGTAATTCCAGGAGAAGTTAATGGAATCAGGTAGAAAATTTTTAGCCAAACAACCCACAGCAAAGGAGGCATCTTCTGTTTGAGAACTCCCACAGGAGGAGAGAGAGAAGAGGTGCGGTGCAGCTGGGTCAGCTGAGGAAGAGAATAGGGGGAGGGCAACACAGAAGGGAGAGGAAGAAAGTTGTTAAAATGAATGCCTCTGAAGGGCTGAACCCAAAGCAGAGGAAAGTGTTAATTTCCTTTTCTGTAAACCATATAGGTATAAAGCAGGAGCAGGATAAGCACAGCGAGTACTTTCCAAATTATCCAAAGTTCTCCAGATGAATGTATGTCATAGCTTTCTTTTTTAAAATTAAAATTTTTTTTCATGCCTTCTTTTTCATGCATTTTATGTATGTGCCTCATTTTTCACTCATCTATCCTGAAAAGTAGCTAGATACCATAACATGGGCTCCCTATGAGGCTTGACATCTAAGCAAAGGTTGAAGCAGCATTGCCAGTAAAGGCACCACACATGAAGATGCATATTTTTAGAAGAGTTCAGCCCTAGAGAAATTCCCACCCTGAAGACCTTTATCTCAATAGGGAAACTTAACCAAGGGTTTGTGAACTTAAAAAAAAAGTTAATATTTTACTCAATGTATTTCAATAAAACTAATTTCATTTGTAATCTTACTAACTTTATTTTGTGCACCTTACTTTAAGAAACCTATGGACAAGGGGTAGCTAGGTAGTGCAGTGGATAGAGCACGAGCCCTGAAGTCAGGAGGACCTGAGTTCAAATTTGACCTCAGCCACTTAACACTTACTAGCAGTGTGACCCTGGGCAAGTCACTTAACCCCAATTGCCTCAGCAAAAAAAAAAAAAAAAAAAAAATCCATGAACATCACCAGGCTTCCAAAGAAGCCCATGACTCAAAAAAACATTAAGAATTCCTAGAATCCTGCAGCAATAAAAGGTCAGTGCTGGTCAGTGTCAAAAGTAGAGCATTATAGAAGTTGTACTCTGTCTGGGCTGGTGTTATCCTTTTTACCACTCTAATCACATTTTAATGTCACTCAAATCTATAGGCTTCACTCACAGAGAGAAGCCAAAGCCTCTAAGCCTTATAGGAGTTGCCTGGAGCATGGGCTTCATGAACAGCTCATCACCAAAACCCACTCAATTTTAGAGGGAATTCATGGTAGACTCAGTAAAATAAGGCAAGCCTTAGTAGGGTATCACTACCTCAGTTCATCTTGGGCCAGCTTTTACTAGAATATGTGTACAAAGTAGCCCTGGATTTAGTTGAGATGATCCAACCTCAGTTCCTTCCAGCTTACTTTATTTCAACCTGGTCTAGAGAGGACCGAGGATGGCCTCAGACCATCCTGTACACCTTCAGCAAGGGATCAGTATGAAACAGTTCCAGATTAGCTTTCAAATATTTTGGTCAGTTTGAGCTAACCCAGAAAAATCTCAGTTCAATTTCAGTTTACTGGGTAGGGCAACAGTTTTTTTGGACTGATTTTAGTCTCACTGTAGCTCAAGTCATCTTTAGCAGGGGGTGCATATAGATTTGAACTAGCTTAGCCAAACTTATTGATCTTAGTTTGGACCCCTAGAGTACCAGTTGCAGGCCAATGGTAAGCAAATGGTCCTTAGGACCTAACAGTCAAGGCCTATTCCAGAAGAGAATTGGTATGAAGCAGCCTAGTTTACCAGGTTATGTAACTATGAACTATTCTTAGTCTGCCTTCCCTCCCTACTATCCCCCCACCTCAGCAGCAAGTCTACATGGATTAACCTACAGCCATACTCAGTTTATTTCCAGAAAGAGCTCAGTACAGATCAGTTAGTTCTAGCTGAGTTTTAGCTTTAGCCTAACCTTAGTCCCCAACCCAACCCAGATTTAGCTGGAAGAAAAGTGGAGACCAGTCTGCAGTTTAGCTCAGTCAGAAGTTAATACCATTAACCTTATCTTAGACCAGTCCCATTTCCTGCTCAATCCTTTTGGCCTGAAGGCTCAGGTCAGTAGTGGCCTCAGCTCCAGTTTTACTCAGTCAGTTGCAGTTCTGACTTAACTCCATTCCTGGAGGCAACTCTAGTATAATTTCAATGGAGGGTCAATCTTAGTTCTATTAGTCCCAGTTATTGTTGCAGTTCTATTACCCTAACTTTTGCCAAAACACCTAAAGAGCTGTACGTAACTGGATAAGAAAACTAGCTCAGCCAAGCCTCAGCTCTTGCTACAGCTTTTCTGCAAAGCTCCAATTGTAGCTCAACTCTAGATTCTTTCTCAGCTCTAATTTTTCCATAGCTCTAGCTCTAGCCTGGCCCCATCTCTGGCTTCAGTTCTCGCTCCAGAAAAAGCACAGTCAGACCTCTAATTCCACTTAGACTCAACTCTGCCTTCAACTCAGAATCAGCCTCAGAACAAGCTATAGCTCAGAAATTCCAGATCCAACTTAGGTTCAACATCATTTTAGCTCCATCATTTAACTACCTTTATTTCTAGTTCAATTATATCCCCAACTCTAGTAGACCTGGCTCTTCTCTGCCCCCATCTTTGGCTCTGTTCATTCACATTTCTAGCTCTTATTTGACCCTAGCTCCAGCATACCCTCATATTGAAGATATAGCCCATCTCTAGTTCTTATTCAGTCTTACCTCAGACTCTAGCTCAGTTCCAACCTCAAGCCCTAACTCATTCCTAGTCTGATCTCTAGCCAGCTCTAGCTCTGGTTCAGCCTCAGCTCTAAAACATCAATATTAGAAGTTGTAGTTCCCATTCAGTCCTGTCTCTAGTTTAGGTTCAGCTCCTGGCTTAGATCCACTCAGTTCCAAGTCCAGTTAAGCCTCAGCCCCAGATTCAACTCTACCCTAAACCTTAGCTATAGCTCCCCAGACCCAATTCAGTCCCAGCCCCAACTCTAACCCCAGCTCCGGTTTAGCCCTGGCCTCAGCTCCAGCCCTAGCTTAGTCCCAGCTTCAGCTCCAGCTCAGCCACAGCTCTAGCTCAGGCCCAGTTTTAGCTCAGCCCCAGCCCATCCCCAATCCCAGCTCAGCCCAGCCCTAGCCCCAGCTTTAGTCCCAAACCCCAGTTTAAACTAGACCTAGTTCTAACCTCAACTCAGCCTCAGTCCAAATCCCAGCTCAGCCCCAACCCTAGCTCTGGTTCAATCCTGGCTCTAGTTTAGCCCCAGCCCCAGTTCCAGCTCCAGCTCAGCCCTTACCTCAGCTCCAGCTCAGTCCCAGCTC
>JAJPUD010016537.1:0-11116 GCA_023553655.1 Myrmecobius fasciatus
GTAATTTGCTGTTTCACCCATTCATTCTTTAGGATGAGATTATTTAGTTTCCAATTGCTTTTTCCTCTATTTTCTCCTGGCCTTATATTGCATGTGAGTTTTATTCCATCATGATCTGAAAAAAAATTCATTTACTATTTCTGCCTTCCTGCATTTGATTTTGAGGTTTTTGCATCCTAACACATGGTCAATTTTTGCATAAGTTCCATGGACTGCTGAGAAAAAGTAAACTCCTTTCTGTCTCCATTTAATTTCCTCCAAAGAGCTATCATACCTAACTTTTCTAACATTTTGTTTACCTCCTTAAGTTCTTTCTTATTTATTTTGTGGTTTGATTTATCAAGTTCTGAGAGAGGGAGGTTGAGATCCCCCACTATTATAGTTTTGCTGTCTATTTCTTCTTGCATCTCTCTGAACTTTTCCTCTAGGAATTTCCATGCTATACCACTTGGTGCATATATGTTTAATATTGATATTGCTTCATTTTCTATGGTAAGTTTTAGTAAGATATAGTTTTTTTCCTTGTCTCTTTTAATTAGATCTATCTTTGCTTTTACTTGATCTGAGATCAGGATTGCTACCCCTGCTTTTTTTTGGTTCACCTGAAGCATAAGAGATTCTGCTCCAGCCTTTTACCTTCACCCTGTATGTGTCTCTCTGCTTTAGATGTGTTTCTTGTATTCAACATATTGTTGGATTCTGTTTTTTAATCCAGTCTGCTATCCACCTCTGCTTTATTGGAGAGTTCATTCCATTCCCTTTCATAGTTAAAATAATTAATTCTGTATTTCCTGCCATCTTATTTACCCTAGTTTATTCTTTTCTCTTTCCTATCCCCTTTCCCTCCCCCCTAGTATTTTGCTTTTGATAACCACTTCCCTCAAACAATCCTTCCCCTTTAGAGCCCCACCCCCTTTTTTACACCTTTCCCTTAATTCTTCTGTTTTCCGTTCTATTAGTCTATTCCCTTTCTTTTTCCCTTTTCCCTCCTGTTTCCTTATAAGATAAGACGAGTTTCTTTTTGATACCCAATAGTCTATTATTCCCTCTTAGCCAAATCTGAAGAGATGGAGATTAACACAATTCTCATTCCCTTCCCTTTTTCCCCTTCAATCATTATAGGTTTTCTTTGCCTCTACATGTGATGTAATTTCCCTTATTTTACCTCCTTTTCCTCTTCTTCCTTTTTTACCTCCAATTTCTTTTTCAGTTTATCATATCATAATAATCATAAAATCACAATAATCATAATAATCATAATGTAATAATAAAGTCATAAACTCAACTCTCATTCCTTAAGTATCCATAACATAAATATAGTTCTCAGGAGTTTTTTTTTTCTTGTTAACTTTTTATGTTTCTCTTGTGTTCTGTGTTTGTAGATCAAATTTTTTGTTCAGTTCTCCTCTTTTCATTAGAAATAAGTGAAATTTTCCTATATCATTGAATGACCATCTTCTTCCCTGGAAGATACTGCTCATTCTAGCTGGGTAACTTATTGTTGGTTCTAATCCAAGTTCCTTTGCACTTCGGAATATCTGATTCCAGGCCCTTCAATCCTTTAAAATAGAAGCTGCTAGGTCCTCTATGATCCTAATTGTGGCTCCTCGATATTTAAATTGTTTCTTTCTGGCTTCTAGTAATATCTTTTCCTTGGTATGATAGTTCTGGAATTTAGCCACTACATTCCTGGGGGATTTAATTTTGGGGTTTCTTTCAGGAGCTGATCAGTGGATTGTTTCAATAAGCATTTTGCCTTCTGGGTGTAAAATATCAGGGCAGTTTTCTTTTATGATTTCCTGGAAGATAGTGTCTAGGTTCTTTTTTTCATCATGGCTTTCAGGAAGCCTATAATCCTTAGATTGTCTCTCCTATATCTATTTTCCAGGTCAGTTGTTTTTCCTAGGAGATAGTTCATGTTTTTTTCTGTCTTTTCATTTTTTTGTGTTTTTTTTTTTGACTGATTCTTGAAGTCATGATGAGTCATTCATTTCCATTTGTTTGATTCTATTTTTAATGTCTTATTTTCTTCAGTTACTGTTTTTACTTCCTTTTGCAATTGACCAATTACATTTTTTTGTTCATTACATTCTTTTTCCTTTTTTTCCATTTTATTTTGCAGTGATCTCATTTTGTTTCCCCATGTTTCTTCTAACTCTCTTTTAAGATTCTTTATGTAATCTTCAAAGAAAGCCTTGTGGCATGGAGTCCAGTTTATGTCTCTATTTGGGGCTTTTTCTGGAGTTGCTTTACCTTTAGGGGCCTCAGGATTTGAGGTCTGTCCTTCCCTCTCTCCATAAAAGCTGTCTATGGTGAGAACTCTTTTTGGTTTTTTATTCATTTTTTTAAAAGGTGTGAAGTCTGTTCAAGGTAAAGGAGGGACAGCTGTTTTAATTTGCCTTGGGGGAGTTCTGCTCATTGAGTTATTTCAGGTTCTGGGCAGTTCTGCTGATTGAATTACTTCAGGTGCTGATAAGTTCTGCTGATTGATTGATCTCCCTAGGGTGCTGTTTAATGGCACCTAGGTCTGGTGCCCTTCAGGGGTTCAGTGGTTCACAATCTACCCCCCACAAAAGGCAGATCCTCCAAACCACCTGTCCAATCAGGACAGATTAGCCCAAGAGGCCCACAGAAGACTCCCAAGTGTGTGAAAAGCACAAAGCTCCCACTCCTGTTACAACTCCTGTTCCAGCTCCCTGCTCCAGCTCCCTGCTCCAGCTCCCTGTCCTGGTCTCCATGTGCTGCAGTCTGGGTTCAGCAGACCACCCCCCTGCCCAATTAAAACAGACCTGTTTTGAAATTGTTCAAGAGTATCTTCTTCTAGAAATGTGTTGTCCTCCAGATACTGTGGATTTTTTTACTTCAAAATCAGTCTAGAGGTTTCATATGTTGTTGGTTTGAGGGAAGGTTAGAGGAGATTACAGAGACTCCTGTCTGATCTCGGCCATCTTGTCTCCACCCCTGGAAGTCCCCATCACTGTAATTTAACAAGAAAAAAAAGCAAAACAAAATGAATTGCTTTTGTCCCAAAAGGTTTTTAATGTCTTACTGATAGTGAGTTCCACATATCAAGAATGTGTTTTAAATGTTTTAGCTTTTAAAACTTGGTATTTATCTCTATTTAACTCAAAAACCAGAATAGTAAGTTTGAAAATTTTATAAAAACAAAAATTTCACTGTTTTACGCTGTCTCTCCTCCTCCTTAAACATCTTCCCTTATCTTCAATTCATATTTAATCATTTGTTTCTAGATCATTGAATCAAATTAAGTAACAAACATGGAGCAATGAACCCAATTTAAATCTGCTCTCTTCTAGAAAAGAAATCAACTCTGTTATTTTCCATTCAGTCCTGCATAAAATGCTTCAAAAACCATGAGAATAACTAATAAACATTTTAGGAAATTCTGACACATTAGAATTAACAAAGTCAGATCTACCTTCGTGGCATGGAGGCAACATATTCAACTTCAGTTTTCAGACTTATCCATCAACATATGGCATTCTTAGTCATGGTTTCCCAATAGTTTTGTGATTGTGGTTGTTTCCTCAATTATCTAATATTTTAATATGAAGGGCCAGAAACTAGAAACAGATTTTATATAGGTAAATTAAAGCCATTTAGGCAAAGCAACAACAACAAACAAAAACACTATCAGGTCCAATGATACTCTGCTATTCCCTTTCCCTGAGGGACCCATTTGCCTTGAACTTACTCTTTAACCAGACCTGACCAAAACTCACATTTGTGGTTCTTCTTGTTATGCTGTTTTAGTCATATCCTACTCTTCATGACCCCATTTGGATTTTTTTTTGACAAAAATACTGGAGCAGTTTGCCATTTAATTCTCCAGATCATTTTACAATTGAGAAAACTGGGGGAAGAAACAAGATTAAATTTTTTATCTATGGTCATATATCAAATAAGTATCTGAGGAGGGATTTGAGCTCAGGAAATGAATCTCACTGATTTCAAACCCAATGCTCCATCCACTGTATCATCTAACTGCACGTAGTTTTTACATGTTTAAATCTGGTTTAAAGGTGGCAGTTGAGAGGAAAGGACCCTGGTATCTATGAGGTAAAACCTGATTTATTGCATAATCTTTTTGCAGTCTATAACAAGTCTTTCACATGAATTTTCTTTTCTCTTGTGTTCCTGAGAATAATTTGATTCTTACTACTTTTACCTCTGAGAAAGAGATACTCTTCTTAGGTTCTGGGCCTGAATCATCAGAGGAATGAAGTCAGAACTAGCTTGTTGACCAATGTATTTACTTTATTCCTTTAGAATT
Source organism: Myrmecobius fasciatus (assembly GCA_023553655.1). Lineage (NCBI taxonomy): Eukaryota > Metazoa > Chordata > Mammalia > Dasyuromorphia > Myrmecobiidae > Myrmecobius > Myrmecobius fasciatus. Next base: position 4,295 of record JAJPUD010016537.1, read on the forward strand.
TAAAGATTCAAGTGCCCATGTTAAAGAGTAATAATCACAGAGAATGTAAGATATGTGAAAATGAACTGATGTTATAGGCAGCTAGGTGGCATAGTGAGTAGAGCACTCTCTGGGTTAGCTATGTGACCTGGGACAAGTCAATTAACCCAGTTTTCCCTCAGTTTCCTCATCTGTAATGTGAAAATTATAATAGTACCTATCTTCCAAGATTGCTGTGAAGGTCAAAGGAAATAAGCTTTTTGCCTAGCAATATTAAGTACTAAATAAATACTATCATTAATCTTAGTTATTATTGTTATTTTTCTAAGTATAGAAATTCTCTTGTATAGATTGATTTTCAGTAGTGATTAGGAATTCATTCCCTCTCCCAAACTGAATTCTTGAAGCAAAATAGTACAATAGAATATTTTATTGCCTATGATTCTGTAAGGAATAATATAGCATGTGAGTTCATTGGGAAATAAGTAATTTATAAGCATTGGTGATTAGTCATCACAGAAGATGCTATATAGTACAGTGAGGAAGTATTATGTATTGTAGTGAATTACAGAAAAACACTATAATTCTGGGTTATGTGCTATACTTATAATCATCCTTGTGCTTTATTCTTTGAATAACAAAATTTACTGCAATAGCAGTTAGATTATTTTTCTCACCCTCTTGATTTTCCTTTCTGGTGAGTAGTTTACCAATTGGAAAGCCTAAGCACATACATTTATTCTTAGATGTTCAATATCAATCCTCTAACTTGCAAATTAAATCCACATTATATACTTTAAAATAATGTTGAATGGGAAAATGTTTTTTTAAAAAGTCAGAATAGCAAAACTCAGAGCCCATATTAAATATCTTATGATGTAATATCTTTGAGTAGTTGAAAGAATGTCACGTGGAAAAAAAGGTGTCAACTGGACAGGACTGACCTCTAACTGGTGGGTAACTGGAGCTAAACAGAATAGACTAGAGATAGGAGAGTAAGGAATCAAACAGAAGTTTATTTCGAAGTGAGAGAAATTGAGAGAAACAGTTTTCAAGTTAGGACAAATGTGTTAGAGCCCCAGTCCTACTTGGGAGCCCATAGATAGTGTGGGACAGATCTCAAAACTTACACCAATGACTATGTAGTGAGCTATAGTCCTGATAATGAGAGGTCATGAGACAATGTTTGATTTATATCAGGACTTCATGATCAAAACTTGGGTAATTGTCCAATGCTTTTCTGAGTTGAGAGAATATCTGATACTGGTCAAAGTAGTATAAAAATTATGTGATTTTGCAGGACAGTGAGATAATCCAGAGGGTGAGCACAAAGAATTCTTGTTATGCAAAGTTCAGCCTGCTTGTTGGACTTTAGCTCTGGAAAACTTAGTTTTTCCTATTGTCTTGACAAAGAATTAGACATATTCTACTTGACTTCAAAGGGCAAGTCTATGCGGAAGGAGTTAAAAGTTCTAAGCATCCACATTTTCATTAAATATAAGGAAAAACTTACTTAAGACTATTTCTGTTCAAAGCTGGAATGCCCTGTCTCATAATATAGTAAGGTTATTGAAAGTCACTTTTTTGCTAAGTATATTTTAGAGGAGATTCATCCTTCAGGTATAGGCAGACTGCTGGAATCCATTCCAAGGCTTGAATTTTAGGATTATATGAAATGATATCATCTTGACAAGTGCTTCTTGCACATTATCAGTTACACTTGTATTATATAGTACACCTTACACACATATATATGCACACACACAAATACTGACACACAAACACATACACCTAGAGTGCGCAGATTAATTTATCAATATATATTGAATGTATCTATATTCAAATGAAAAGTACACATATATTTCATACATTTTTATATACACACATATAACAAAATAGATAATGTGAGGCAACATGAGATAAGGAATGGAGTGAACTTTAGAATCCCGAAGACTGGTATTTGTCATGCTTTTTGCAATTACAAGCTGTATGACAAATGACTCTGGATAATTGGCCTCTCAACTATTTAAAATGAGAAATTATAAAGAAGATGCTTTGGTAAAGAGAAATTAATTTCTGCATTCAGGAATTAGTATATCAATGAAATCACAAGTCTAATCGTTCTTGCTATGTACTACATAATCACACTACTTAAGTATCTTTACTTGGCCTCTGTTTTGAAGATATTTCATGTTAAATGACAAATACTTTGTATAACTCTCTTCTTGTTTAAGATTTCTTTGACATTCCTACAATCAGTATTAATTATGCTAATATAATAGTTGCTTTTCTGTGATGCTGGATGGATGGTTTTGAACTATAGATTGATCAGCTCAATAATAAACACCCCATTAAATTACATGTTATAGTCCAGATAAAAATATTCTTTAGTTATTCCTCCTCCTCTCCAGATAGGCAAACTAAACTCTCTCTCTCTCTCTCTCTCTCTCTCTCTCTCTCTCTCTCTGTCTCTCTGTCTCTCTGTCTCTCTCTCTCTCTCTCTCTCTCTCTCTGTCTCTCTCTCTCTGTCTCTCTCTCATCTCTTTTCCATTTGTTTATTTCATTCTTTTTTTTGTATCACTATCTCTTTCCCTCCTCTTCCCTATGCTCTCTTCTTTCTGTCTTCTTTCCTCCTTCCTTCTCTTCCCTTTTCCTCTCCCTTCCCCTGTTGGGGAACCCTTCTAATGACCCAATACTGAATAAGAAGACAATAGGTTGAATTACTTTTAGGAAATTGTGCAGCATTTTTAATGGCTCCCAAGCTTCTCTCTGTGATAATGGCTCATCTATTCAGTACAAATATTCTTTCATGGTGCTATATGTCTGTGAAATATAGAATATTTGTCTCCAAAGATGTATAGATGCAGACTACATAAAGAACACCAGAAAAATGCATGGTGAAAATGAATAGCATGTAGCATTTTCAAAGTGAAGTATTACACACGAAGAAAGTCCAAATATTATCAGAGAGACTTGTGATTGGAGAATGAGACTGGTTAAGTCTGAGACATAGTCACTGGACAACCCATTTGTTATTTTTTTTGTACTTAAGTACTATCAAGAGATCTAGAAGAAAACTTATAGTATTTAATGCTGATCTACTATGATAGTTATGAGAGGAATTTATGTAGAGAATGAGAAGACACGGATGATTTGTTATTGATTTACTGGAGTGAATACCAATATGATGAAAATGAAGTCACAGATTCAGCAAATATTTGAAATAATTTGAAATATATTTGTGTATATATGCACAGATATTTGTATATATAGGAGAATATAAGAGAATGTGTATTCATGTTTATACTCACACGCATACATGTATAGCAATTAAACTTTTAATTACAGGAAATTCCTAGGTGAAGACCTTCTTTGAAATTTCTTATCTTATAGTGTTATAAGAGCTTTGAGTCATTGTCACTTTTTCAGGGTCACATAGTCAGAATGTATCAAAGAAAGGACTTGAATGTCTAATTGGAATTAATGGTTGCAAGATATATGCAAAATTTGAACCTTTAAGTTCTTAAAGGCAAGATGTTATGCTTTGTCTCATATAAAAAATAAAAGTATCAAAACTGGTTTATCAGATTAATTGGAATTGTATTTGAAAAGCTGTTCAACAATTTCAAATACCACAAATAATACTGATTACTATTAATAATAATAACTAACCTTTTACAAAGTTTGCTATGTACCAAGCATTGTTAAATGTTTTACAAATATTATCTCATTCATTCCTCACAACAACCTGGATAGGGAGATGGTATTATTATCCCCTTTTTTATTAATAATGAAACTGATGCACAAAGAGTTTAAGCAACTTGCACAACACTACACAGATAGTGTAGGAGATTGAATATGAACTCACATTTTTCTCATCTCATCATTAGGTTTGATGCTCTACTTATTTAATTACCTGGTTGTTACCAATTTTTTCCTGGTAATGTTATATGCCTAAAAAGAAACAAAGTTTTTTTTCTGCCAAAAGGCAGTGGAAAGATCATGATGGTTAAAACTAAGTTGAATTTATTTTAATCATTATTTTACTTGAAACGTTTCCTAAATGACATTAAGATAAGGGGGCTATTACTAAGGATATTGGGCAATGTCACCCTAGGAAATCTTTAAAGAAGCAGAAAAAGTTCAGAAGATATTAGTTGTATCATTTGAGAAATATTGAAAGAAAACATGCAAAAGAACTACAAAGGATGAGAAAATGTGGAGGACTTGTGACTTGCATCACTGAAAGATTTTCTTACACTGACTAGCACAGTTCCCCTGACATAAGTTTTTATAGTTGTCATATTAAAACACTATTTTCTATTTTCTCCTTTATATTTTCAGTATATCTTTAATGTTCTCAGTATTTGAATATTATTGGACTGAAATACTAATAAACAGTACATCTAAAAAGTATTCAAGTATCAATAGTAGTGATTTACTCAACATGAGTGGAATAGAAAAGGAATTGAGGAGATTAAAAAATACACTATGTAGGGAATTCAATTGCAATATCACATTTATTTGTCTCCTATATGTTAGGCATAAAAAATATAACTGAATGTAGAATACTCAATAATTTCCTTCCCCATATTTTTCCTATGCTTATTTCACAAGGAAATTGTATGTGTTCATGGTATAGAAACATTTTGTCTTTCACCTATTGTTTGGTCCACTCACAAATAGTAAACACTCTCAGAATGCAATGAAAATTAGCTATCTCTTTTGGGGAGGGGGATGAATTAGACAATAAAATAACTGAAATATAATTAAGAAAAATAAGACTGATTGTGGTTTTTCAGGCAGCAGTGAGAGAGGGGAGAAGATGAAAACTCAGGGTAATAAATTCACACAGTTCCAGTGTAACAGCAAATTTCTATTTTGCCATATCACTTCTTCATTAGGTCAGTGAGTCAAAAATTCTCCAACTGTTCTTGATTCTATTCAGTTCAGGGCAGAAGCTTCCTCAGCTTGCAAATGCCTACTGATTTACCTCTCATTCCAATAAGGGCCCCCAAAATTTCCAAGTTCTTATATTTTGCTTCTGTCTTCCACTACCATTTAATTTCTTCTTCCTACTGGGAAAAATACATATACTTTTCATACTTCCCATCCCTACCAGTAAACAGATTCTTCCTATTATCTCTAAATGGCTTGCATATTTCCCTTAAAATTGTAATTTTCTTGGACTATATATAACTAGAAACCTTAGCTTTGCCAATTTAAAATAATAATACTTGAATAACATTCAAAAACTTTCATTCTATTGGCAAGAATTACCATGACATAAAATTCATAGACCCATTAAAGATGGATATAGGAAAAGAAATCTGCTTACATTTGGGATTTTATGCATTTGGTATAGGAATAATGGTAACATTTAATATTTTTATTTAATTAGTACTATATTGTTTACACACTAATACCCTGAAAGTTTGCCTGAACAAGTTTCAAGGCATATAGTGAAGAAAAAATTATTTAAAACTATACCTCTTAAGTTCACAATAATGCATTTCTTTTATCAGACATAGAAATTCAAAGCAAAAGACATTGAATTAACCTGCATGGCAAAATAAGTGACAAAGAAGATCTTTACCTCTTCACAAAAAGAAGCACACTGTACAAGTTACCATAGTAGCAATAGGAAGAGGTAACTTACATAACTAGGGAACATATATAGAAAAGACACATATTTAGGGGAGACAAATCTTTAGGCACACATATTTAAAGCAACAATACTCAAAATGGCATCCCAACTACAAAACTTCTTTATTTTCATTGCTCCTAATTGAAAGCATTAAATGTCCTCTCTTTATGTTATTTATTAAATTGCAAGCTAATTTATTTACTATGCTAAGGTTTAACTTTTCTCTATTGGTCTTTCCTTTGTGTGAGTCTACTTTTTGCTTCTCCTTGTTTATGTGTCTGCTAATCTGTTCTGTGATTTTATCCATGGCTCTTATGCTGCTTTGTTATTAATGTTTTCTACCAATATTCTGATGGTCACCTTTCCCAAAATTATAAAGTATAAGCAGCAGAGATGAGAAACAAATGGATTGTTGTAGTGTCTGGAAATGTCATAAGTAAAAAATTTTCCACTTGGAAGACTGTGTACACTGTCTACCACGGGCATCCTCTTTCCAGCAAAGCCAAGAGAATTTGCACCACACTTCCACAGGGCTTGGGAGAAAAGACAGACTTCGGTTGAAGCAAACAATAGAGAACAGGTCACTTGGGACTATGCCCTGAATTGGAAAAGTCTGGAACATGGAGTAATGGAGGGTAGTTAGTTATATATGATGAGAGAGAGATTGTAAGTTCCTTAAAAGGTTGCTTTTATTTTTCTTTGTATACTTAGTACTTAGCCCACTACCTATCAATAGAAGGCACTTAATAAATGTTTACTGATTGTTTCTGTCTTCAGATATCTATAAACACATGTACACACATACATATGCATATGCATATGCATGCATACTTTTACACACATACATATGTATATATTTAATTCTAATGTAAATGGAAAAAAATGAATATTTTAGAAGTCCTACAATTTCTTGACTTGATGAGGCTATTCACACTGTTATCTGATAAATAATGTTTAAAATAATCATATAAAGCAAAATGCAAAAGAAATGATAAACAAATAAAAACATAAATTATCTTTTTATAATATTACTTGCAACCTGGTTGGATTTAAAATTTTTATTGTTGAGATATTTTCATCAGATTTGTACTTATAAACTTTAAAATTTAAAACTTAAAATCTATTAATTGAAAGTATTGCCAAGACAAGAATATATATATATATGTATATATATATATATATATATATATATATAT
>JAJPUD010016537.1:21534-32115 GCA_023553655.1 Myrmecobius fasciatus
GTTTAGTATTGATATTGCTTCATCATCTACGGTACCCTTTAGGAAGATATAATTTCCTTCTTTGTCTCTTTTAATGAAGTCTATCTTTGCTTTTACTTGGTCTGAGATCAGGATTGCTACCCCTGCTTTTTTTTGTTCACCTGAAGCATAATAGATTCTGCTCCAGCCTTTTACCTTCACCCTGTATGTATCTCTATGTTTTAGATGTGTTTCTTGTATACAACATATTGTTGGATTCTGGTTTTTAATCCAATCTGCTATCTGCTTCTGCTTTAAGGGAGAGTTCATTCCATTCACATTCACAGTTAAAATAACTAATTCTGTATTTCCTGCCATCTTATTTACCCTAGCTTATGCTTTTCTCTTTCTTATCCCCTTTCCCTCCTCCCTACTATTTTGCTTTTGAAAACCACTTCCCTCAAAAAATCCTTCCCCTTTAGAGCTCCACCCACCGCTTCCCCCCCCCTTTCCCTCCAGTTTCATTATAAGTACTTCTATTATTCCCTCTGAGCCAAATCTGATGAGATGGAGATTAACCCAATTCTCATTCCCCTCCCTTTTCTCCCCTCAATCATTATAGGTTTTCTTTGCCTCTACATGTGATGTAATTTCCCTTATTTTACCTCGTTTTCCTCTTCTTCCTGTGTTATCCTTTTTCTACCTCTAATTCCTTTTTCAGTTTATCATATCATAATAATCATAAAATCACAATAAACATATAATAATAATCATTAAATCACAGTAATCATATGATAATAATCATAAAATCACAGTAATCGTATCATAATCATAATGTAATAATAGCTTCATAAACTCAAGTCTCATTCCTTAAGTATCCATAACATAAATAGAGTTCTCAGGTGTTTTTTTTTTCTTGTTAACTTTTTATGTTTCTCTTTTTTTCTGTGTTTGTAGATCAAATTTTTTGTTCAGTTCTGGTCTTTTCAGTAGAAATAAGTGAAATTCTCCTATATCATTGAATGACCATCTTCTTCCCTGGAAGATAATGCTCATTCTAGCTGGGTAACTTATTCTTGGCTGTAATCCAAGTTCCTTTGCCCTTTGGAATATCTGATTCCAGGCCCTTCGAACCTTCAAAGTAGAAGCTGCTAGGTCCTGTGTGATCCTAATTGTAGGTCCCCGATATTTAAATTGTTTCTTTCTGGCTTCTTGTAATATCTTTTCCTTGGTATAATAGTTCTGGAATTTAGCCACGATATTTCTGGGGGACTTAATTTTTGGGTTTCTTTCAGGAGCTGATCGGTGGATTGTTTCAAGGAGTATTTTGCCTTCTGGGTGTAAAATATCAGGGCAGTTTTCTTTTATGATTTCCTGGAATATAGTGTCCAGGTTCTTTTTTCATCATGGCTTTCAGGAAGCCCTATAATCCTTAGATTCCTCTCCTAGATCTATTTTCCAGGTCAGTTGTTTTTCCTAGGAGATATTTCATGTTTTTCTCTATCTTTTCATTTTTTTGTTTTTGTTCAACTGATTCTTGAAGTCTTGATGAGTCATTCATTTCCATTTGTTTGATTCTAATTTTTAATGTCTTATTTTCTTCAGTTACTGTTTTTAGTTCCTTTTGCAATTGACCAATTACATTTTTTTGTTCAGTGCATTCTTTTTCCATTTTTTCTATTTTATTTTGCAGTGATCTCATTTCGTTTCCCCATGTTTCTTCTAACTCTCTTTTAAGATTTTTTATGCAATCTTCAAAGAAAGCCTTGTGACATGGAGACCAATTTATGTCTCTCTTTGGGGCTTTTTCTGGAGTTGCTTTACCTTTAGGGGCCTCAGGATTTGAGGTCTGTTCTTCCCTCTCTCCATGGTTTTATTTTCAAATAAGTTTGACTGTGCAATAGAAAAAGCCAAAATAATGCATGAAAGAAATTCAGTAGATTGCTTTCTCAGCATCAGTATCGTATATTTGTTTCCTACTTGACTCCTTGATATTTGACAGTTAACACTAAACCATTACTTTCTCTAGGCCAGTTGTTTTTAGTCATACTTCTTAACTTAGTTTCATTGGGCAAAATATTTTCCTTCAAACTCTTCTTTGACAGTAGTTTCTTTATCTTTCTTTGTGTTCCTAACTACTGCCCTTTCCTCATATTGATATTTATGAATCCTTGAAAGTCAAAAATCTGATCACAGAAAGGGTCTCATAAGAAAATATTAAGGATAAGGATTAGGTCTGTATAGGAAAATCCCTGGTGGAAAACTCATATACCAATGCAAGAATGCTGAAAGAAATTGTGATTTGCCCAGGGTCACATCATTAATATGCCAGAAGTAGAACTTGAAACCAGGTGTGCCTGGCTCTGAGACCAGACTTCTAACCACGCTACTTGATTTCTCAATAGACAACTTAGAATCACTATGATTCCATTATTAAATTATCATAGTCCACCCTCCTCATTTCAAACATGGATAAAATGAGGCACGTCACGTAGAATAAGTATATTGTCCTGCATCACACGATTGTAAATATCTAAGATGGGATTTGAATCCAGGTCCTTCCGACTCAAGTATAGAACATCATTCCCTTCACCATTTAAATAGTTTTTCAGAAGAACTGTTACATGGGCCAATAGGTTAAATTTTTTTCCAGGCATAAAATCATTACTTATTCCCCACTAAACATTAGACATTCAATGTCATTCCTTAACTTAACTCAGGCTTTCATGCCAGGGCTAAATAGAAATTTACATTGGATCGCTAATAAAGATCAGAAGTTGGGGAGTTTTGGTCATGTTTTATAGGAGTTTTTAAAGTTTTATTGTTCATGGACCCATTTAGCAATCTGATGAAACCTATGGAGTCTCTTAAAATAATACATAAAACAAAATGCCTAGGATTAGAAAGAAAACAAATTATAATGAAATCCAATCCTTAATATACTTAAAACACAAGTCTACACAGCCCAGGTTAAGAATTCCTGTATGATTCTTATTAAAATTCCTCATAAATTTCTATCCTAGTTTTAATATTTATTTATTTTTAGTATAAGAAAGATAGTGTTGAACTTTGTGAAAATTAAAATAGAATTACATTGTATATTTAAGTCACACAAATTAAATTAGAAAAAATATTTATGGGGCAGCTAGGTGGCGCAGTGGATAGAGCACTAGCCCTGAAGTCAGGAGGACCTGAGTTCAAATCTGGTCTCAGCCACTTAACCTTCCCTAGCTGTGTGACCCTGGGCAAGTTACTTAACCTCAATTGCCTCAGCAAAAAGCAAAAAAAAAATTATTATGTACCAATACCTATAAATCAGGTAGCCTGTAACTGATTATCTATAATAAAGTCATAGTAGAATCTTAGATCATGCAAATAATTTTTAACTTTCAAGGAAAAATGTAATGCCCAAAGATTGATCATTCTGATTGACAGTTTAAAACTTTAAAGGCAGAAGAATAAAAGTGCCTGCATATGTGAATAATAAATAACACCAGGTATGATACAGGGAGATTTGCAGTAGAAATGAACAGTAGTTTTTAGGAGACCTTGAATAGGAAGAGCAACATAAGTGACCTGTGATTACAAAACAACTATTAAAGTGTATGGACAGATGGGTGAAGCAGTGTTCAAGGCATCATTCTTGGAGTTAAAAGGATTTGAAGGGGCAACTAGATGATGTAATGGATAGAGCACCAGCCCTGAAGTCAGGAAAACCTGAGTTCAAATCTAGCCTCAGACCCTTAACACTTCCTAGCTGTGTGATCCTGGGAATGTCACTTTAACCCCAAATGCCTCAGCAAAAATTAAAAAAAAAAAGAATTTGAATTCAAATATGACATCAATCACTTATTAGCCATGTGACCATGAACAAGTCACTTAACCCTGTTTAACGGTATCTTTATCGTTGCCAAGATAATTCAAAATGGGATAATAAAGAGTCAGATACCATTGACATGACCAAACAACAACAAAATAAAGGGTATACTAAATAATAAGAATCAATCTGAAGGATCCAAAATAGTCTAACTGGCTCTTTTATTTCAGAGCAATTATATTTCAATCAGTGACATGCTGATAGATATTTAACAAACAATTCATTTCTCACTTGCCTTCCTTTTCTAGAAAAAGAAAGTCTACGCTTTTAAATTTAGTTTGCATTAAAAACATTTTTGTCACTTCCTTAATCTTAGGAAATTACCAAAGCAGTCAATCAAACCCTGATTCATATCATTTGCCAAATTTTGTAAATGCTCACAATGAAAATTTAACAACTGATTGTGGGAGCTAATTCCAGCACATCTCTGATTTCATCACATCAGGATTTAATAATTTGTTCAGCTATTTGCCCATTGGTGGCATATATTTTGTTTATGGCTTTTTCTTATAATAATGCATGTTTGAATATTTTTGTGTACATGAGGTTTTTTTTTACCCCCATTGTTCTAGCTTCTTTGTAGTTGAGGTTGGATGAATGTAGTAAATTTCCTCACATAATTGTTTTACACAATGATTAAATCTACTAGCAGTCAATTATCATGTGTTTTTTTTCTGGTAGTCTTTTTGAATATGAATTTGCTTATACTATAAAACACTTTGCTAGCTTGCTAGGTTTGTGATGATACATTAAGATTGTTTTAAATTGAGTTTTCCATTACTGATTTTGTAATATTTTAAACTGATTATTAATAATTAATATTTCTTTTCACTGCTTATTCTAACCACTTTGTAAATCTCCAGTCTTGAATTTCTAACTCTCTGTTGTACTTTTTGAACAGGATGTCTCTTAAACTTCTTAAATTCAAAATCTTCAAAATTGAACTCATTCTTTTTCCTTAAAAATATTTCCTTCTCTCTCTAATGTCTTTATTATTATTGAGAGTAGCAGCATGAATTGTAAACCAATTAATCAATCAATCAATAAGCATTTATAAGATGTATACTGTGGGCTAGGCACTCTGCAAAGTGTTGGTGGTGTAAATACTTTAAATCCTATCATATAATAAACTTTCATTTTGATGGATAGGTGCAGTACTTTCATAAGTATATCCTGAATACATCTAAAGAGAATAAATGCAAATAAACATAAAATAATGAACTATAATTACTTCAGAAGAGAAGGAGATCACTAATCTTTTTGGGGATTAGGGAGCACTCACATAGAAGCTGGTTCTTGAGCTTATCTATAACATGCAGGTGGAGAAGGACTGTATTCAAGTGATAGCAAATAGCTACTTCAAAGGTATTGAGCTAGAAATGGAATACTATTTTTAAGGAACAGAGTGAAAGACAGTCTGGCTAAATTGCAGAGTGTGGCTATATATGTGGGAGAAATGTTCATTGAAATGACAAAAATAAATTAAAGCCTGTATATTAAGGCTTAAAAAGTTTTAAAAAAGAGTTTATATTTTATTTTGCAACAGGTACAGAATTTCTAAAAGAAATTACATCATATAACGATCCTTTTTTTTTTACTTCATTACAAAGTAAAGTAGAACAGTAACTCATTATAATGAATGACATTTGAATTAATGTATCATTTAAATTATTTTCTCTTTTGTTAAAAAAAGTTAAATACAGTCATAATATCTTTTAATATATTAATTGACTTAGAAAATCATTTTAATTCAACTTCTGTCTAGAATTCTTCTAATTCTAAGATTATTAGAATCTAATTGACAATATGATCACAATTGTGGCACACAGTTTAAAAACTATAACAAAATAATTTTGTAATGTAGGATGGAAAAAAAGAAATTCTAAAGGTCATTCAATGTTTATTAAGATTTTTCTGTGGTTATTATGTAGCAGTATCTGTACTAATAATAGGAACAAAAATAATGCAAAGACATCCCTTTTTCTTAGGGAGTTCACAATCTAATGGGAAGGAGGAATGTACTTTTTTATTCGTGTATATATCATGAACACATATAAACAGATATGTATACATAATAAGTATGCAAATGTGTGTATGTATGTGTGTGCATCTGTCAATAAATGCAGATATTCAAGGGATGGTGTGCATCAAAGGACATTAAGAAAGGATTCTTGAAGAAGATTAAGATTTTAGGTGGGATTTGAAGAAAGTAAGGAGGCAAAGCTAAGTAGGGAGAAAATTTTAGGCATGGGGCCCATGAAAATTCTTTGAATCATGATATGAAATGTCTTCCAGGAGAAACAACAAATTATCCAGCATCAGTTCCTGTACAAACCAACTGGATGCCCCAACAATTTCAACCCAATAATTACATTCCAACAATGATAACCCTAGCAACTTGAACAAAGGCAAGTAATCCTTAAGAACAGGAGAGCTCCAAAAGAACAGGTTACCACCTCCAGTAGCAAAAGGAAGAACGGGACATATTTTTCTGCTGTCTCTGCGTGCTTCTTTTTCTTCCTTTCTTGAAGTGAGACTAGCTTCAATGAATGAAAATTATGCATTGTAAATTGGTCAATCAATTAATCCAGCATTTATAAGATACATACTGTGTACTAGGTGCTCTTTCTAAGTTCTAGTGATACAAATGCCATAAATCCTTTAATATAATAAACTTTCTGATGGATAGGACAAGTACTTCTATAAGTATATCCTGAATACATATAAAGAGAATAAATATGAACTTTTTCCTTTTCTAGGGACTCAAAGATAAGGGATCTTTGTTCCTACCTAGAAGGACAAAGGGAAGATCCTAGCCACTGTTATTTCTGAGGTGGTGGGACTCTCAGAGACAAGAAGTTTGGGAAAGTGAGTCAAAAGAACTCACTAACAGCTAATAAAGGAAAAGATTAAGGAGATGAGTGAAAATGTTTTAAGCAAATTAAATGGAAAGAAACTAGAAGAAAGTATTCGATTTTAAGGTAAATTTTAGGTTGATGAGTAAACAAGCATTTAAGTGCTATGTATATCTATAAACAAACAAGATATGGGTGCGTTAGTGTGTGCAGATATATGTACAGATGTATACATACATATATATCTATGCACACCAACACACATATACCTTGTTTGTATATAGATATTTGTATGTTATCTTTCTTATTAGACTCTGAGGTATCTGAGAGCAGTCTTTGAACTTTCTTTGTATCCTCAGCACTTGGCATGGAGTCAGATAGTGGATTTCTATTAAATGCTTTGTGTATGACCTATAGAAAAGAGAATTCACAGGATCTTCAATTTAGAGGGTAGAAGTGCCTTAAGAGCGCATGTTGTGGAATCTTCTTGTTATTACTTTATGGGAGAAGAAACTGAATATTGAAGAGATTAAGTTATTTGCCCAAAGTCACACTGATAAACACATGAGAGAATAATGATCCATATCTAGGTTTCCTGAATACAAATCCAGCACTCTTTTCACTATCCTTTATTTGTACCCTGTCTATAACCAAATGTAAGTAGCATGATCTACCATGAAAATGGATTAAGGAAAAGGATCATCCATTTTTTTTCTGAGCATATGATAGCCATTTCTAGGGAGTGTTGGGTAGTTGTGGTGTGGTGGATAGAACACCTTGCATGGTGTCAGAGAGATCCAAGTTAAAATCTAGTCTAATTAATAGTAGTGCCATTCTGGGCAAGTCACTTAACAATGTTTGCTTCAGTTCCTCATCTGTAAAATGAGCGGGAGAAGGACATTGCAAACCCTTACAGTATCTTTAACATGAAATCCCAAAATGGGAGACATGGCTGAAATGACTCCATGAAAAAAGGCTATCCTAACGAAATGGGATTCCCTTTTGTTGTTGAGTCATTTCAGTCATGAATCTAATAAAATGGTATATTTAAATCACTACTGACAGAAATTAGAATAATGGCATCAACATAACATTATATGATTTATGGTGTTATGGATGATGATATGGACTAGGATATAAAAGAGATTTAAGGGAGAATGAATAAAATATACTTTGGATTCCAGGAACCTTATCATTTTCAAGTTTTGGAATGTACCCAAGTATTGTCTTAGATTCTTGATCTCTTCCTAATAAAATCTTTGTTTTGATAATGAGACCACTTTGCTTTATAAGCAGTCAAGCTGTCACATCACCTTGCTAAGGCCTTTTTTCTAATATTGATAACATTTCTTTATGAACAATTCAAATTGCATTGAATTATGTAAAATGTAAGCTCCTAGAGAGCAAGAATTGTTCTATTCTTTGCCTGGTACTTAAGTATCATTAAGATCTTGAAGGTTATCTTAATTGCCACAATTTCTGTATTATAACAAATTTTTCTAGTATTACAGTTTTGCTTAATTTAATTTATTTATTTATTTTTATTTTATTTGCAAAACATATATATAGGTAATTCTTCAACATTAACCCTTACAAAGCTTTCTGATACAATTTTCTTCCCCGTACTCCCCACCCCTCCCCTAGATGGCAGGATATCCATTACATGTTAATTATGTTAAAATACTTGACAAATCGAATATATAAATACATATTTCCACACTTATCATTGTTGTGCAAGAAAAATCGTATATACAAGAAAGAAATATCAGATAAAGGAAACACAAAGTAAGCAAACATCAATTGAGAGTATGAAAATGTTATATCGTGGTCCACATTTCACATCCCTCTCTCTCGGTGTATATGGCTTTCTTCAGTGAACAATTGGAACTGGTTTGAAACATTTCATTGTTGAAGAGAGCCATGTCCATCAGAATTGATCATCATATACTACTGTTGTTGCCGTGTATAATGATCTCCTGGTTCTGCTCATTTCACTCAGCATCAGATCAGAAAAAACCAACCAGGCCTCTCTCAAATCGTCCTGCTGGTCGTTTCTTACAGAACAATAATATTCCATAATATTCATATACCATAATTTATTCAGGCATTCTCCATTTGAAGGGAATCTGTTCAGTTTACAGTTTCTAGCCACTACAAAAAGGGCTGCCACAAACATTCTTACACATGTGGCCCTTTTCTTCCTTTATGATATCTTTGGGATATAAGCCCAATAGAAATGCTGCTGGGTCAAAGGGTATGCACAGTTTGATAACTTTTTGAGCATAGCTCCAAATTGCTCTCCAGAATGGCTATATCCGTTCACAGCTCCACCAACAATGCATCAGTGTCCCAGCCTTCCCACATCCCCTCCAACATTCACCATTAACTTTTCCTGTCATTTTAACCAATCTGACAGGTGTGTAGTGGTACCTCAGAGTTGTCTTGATTTGCATTTCTCTGATCAATAGTTATTTGGAGGACCTTTTCAAATGACTACAAATAGTTTTAATTTCATCCTCTGAAAATTGTCTGTTCATATCCTTTGACCATTTATCGATTGGAGAATGGCTTGAATTCTTATAAATATGAGACAATTGTCTATATATTTTAGAGATGAGACCTTTATCAGAACCCTTAAATGTAAAGATGATTTCCAAATTTATTGCTTCCCTCCTAATCTTGACTGCATTGGTTTGGTTTGTACAAAAACTTTTTAACTTAATATAGTCAAAGTTATCTATCTGCTGTTCAATTAAGAGTTCCAGTACTTCTTTGGACATAAATTTATTCCATCTCCATAGGTCTGTGAGCTAAACTATATTACGTTCCTCTAATTTACTTATAGTATTACTCTTTATATCCAGATCATGAACGCATTTAGATCTTATCTTGGTATGTGGTGTTAGATGTGGGTCAATCCCTAATTTCTTTCACACTAGTTTCCAATTTTCCAAACAGTTTTTGTCAAATAGTGAGTACTTGTCCCAGAAGCTGGGGTATTTGGGTTTATCAAAGACTAAATTGCTATAGTTATTGCCTAGTTTGTCTTGTGATTCTATCCTATTCCACTGATCGACTACTCTATTTCTTAGCCAGTACCAAATGGTTTTGATGACCACTGCTTTGTAATATAGTTTTAGATCTGGTACAGCAAGTCCACCATCATCAGTCTTTGTTTTCATTAATTCTATTGAAACTCTTGATCTTTCGTTTTTCCAAATGAATTTTGCTACTATTTTTCTACATCTGTCAGGTAATTTCTTGGGAGTTTGATTGATATGGCACTAAATAAGTAAATTAGTTTGGGGAGTATTGCCATTTTGGTTATATTTGCTCGGCCTACCCATGAGCATTTTATGTTTTTCCAATTGATTAGGTCTGATTTTATTTGTCTGGAAAGTGTTTTGTGGTTTAGTTCATATAGTTCCTGACTTTCCCTTGGTAGATAAATTCCCAATTATTTTATACTATCAACAGTTATTTTGAATGGAATTTCTTTTTGTATCTCTTGCTGCTTAACTTTATTGGTAATATATAAAAATGTTGGTGATTTATGCGGATTTATTTTGTATCCTACAACTTTGCTAAAGTTGTGAGTTTCTAGTAATTTTTAGTCTAGTTTCTAGGGTTCTCTAAGTATACCATCATGTCATCTGCAAAGAGTGATAATTTGGTTTCCTCATTACCTACTCTAATTCCTTTAATCTCTTTTTTTCTCTTACTGCCAAAGCTAACATTTCTAATACAATATTAAATAATAATGGTGACAGTGGGCAGACTTGTTTCACTCCTGATCTTACTGGGAATGGTTCTACTTTGTCTCCATTATATATGATGCTTGCTGATGGTTTTAAGTAGATGCTACTAATCATTTTAAGGAAAAGCCCATTT
>JAJPUD010016538.1:0-32327 GCA_023553655.1 Myrmecobius fasciatus
GTAAGAAAAACAAAACAAAACAAAACAAAACCTGAGAAGGAAAACAAAATGCAATCAAATATCAACAAAAAGTATCAAAATGCTATGTTGTGGTCCACACGCAGTTCCCACAGGCCTCTCTCTGGGTGTGGATGTCCATCATTGAACAATTAGAACTGCTTTGAATCATCTCATTGTTGAAGAGTGCAATGTCCATCAGAACTGATCATCATATGATCTTGCTGTTGCTGTGTACAATTATCTCTTGGTTTTGTTCATTTCACTTAGCATTAATTAATTCATGCAAGTATTTCCAGGGCTTTCTGAAATCATCCTGCTGGTTGTTTCTTACAGAATAATAATATTCCACATCATTCATATACCACAATTTATTCAGCCAGTCTCCAATTAATGGGCATCCATTCAGCTTCCAGTTTCTAGCCATTAAACTAAGGGCTGCCACAAACAGTTTTGCACAAGTGGATCCCTTTCCCTCCTTTAAGATCTCTTTGGGATATAAGCCCAGTACACACACTGCTGGGTCAAGGGATAGGGAAACTTTAATAACTTGTTGAACATAGCTCCAAATTGCTCTCCAGAATGGTTGGGTTAACACAGTTTTACGCAGTTCCATCAATAATGTATTAGTGTCCCAGTTTTCCCACATCCCCTCCAACATTTGTCATTTTCTTTACCTGTCAACTTAGCTAATCTGATAGGTGTTTAGAGGTTTCTCAGAGTTGTCTTAATTTGCATTTCTCTTATCAATAGTGATTTTAGCACCTTTTCATATGACTGAAAACTGTCTATTTCTTCATTTGAAAATTGTCTCTTCTTATCCTTTGACCACTTATCAACTGGAGAATGGCTTGAATTCTTATAAATTTGAGTTAATTCTCTATCTACTTTAGAAATGAGGCCTTTATCAGAATCTTGAATGTAAAAGTGATTTCCCAATTTATTGCTTCCCTTCTAATCTTGTCTGTATTAGTTTTGGTTGTACAAAAACTTTTTAACTTAATCTAATGAAAATTATCTATTTTGTTATCAATAATGATCTCTACTTCTTCTTTGATCACAAATTCCATCCTCCTCCACATATCTGAGAGGTAAACTATCCTATTTTGTTTATAATTTGTTTATAATATCATTCTTTATGTTTAGATCATGAATCCATTTTGATTTTATCTTGGTATATGGTGTTAGGTGTGGGTCAATGCCTAGTTTCTGCCATACTAGTTTCCAATTTTCCCAGCAGTTTTTGTCAAATTGTTATCCCAATAGCTGGGATCTTTGGGTATGTCAAACAGAAGATTACTATAGTCATTGATTATTTTGTCATATGAACCTACCCTATTCCACTGATAAACTACTGTTTCTTAACCAAGCGGTTTTGATGACCGCTGCTTTATAATACAGTTTTAGATCTGATACAGCTAGACCACCTTCATTTTTTTCACATTAATTTGTTTGAAATTCTTGACCTTTTAATCTTCCAGATGAATTTAGTTGTTATTTTTTCCAGGTCAGTAAAATTCTTTCTTGGGGGTTTGATTGATATAGCACTAAATAAATAGATTAGTTTAGATAGTATTGTCATCTTATTATTTTCGTATGACCTACCCAAGAGCCTATAATATTTTCCAATTATTGAGATTTTACTTTATTTATGTGTTTTGCTTATGTAATCCCTGACTTTTCCATGGCAGATAAATTGCAAATATTTTATACTATCAACAGTTATTTTAAAAGGAATTTCTCTCTGTATCTCTTGCTGTTGTATTTTATTAAAATGCTGATGATTTCTTTGGATTTATATTGCATCTGCAACTTTGCTAAAGTTGTGGATTATTTCTTATACTTTTTAGTTGATAATCTAGGGTTCTGTAGGCATACCTTCATTTCATCTACAAAGAATGATAATTTGGTTAACTACTTAACTACTCTGCTTTAATCGCTTTTTCTTCTTATTGCCAAAGCTAACATTTCTGATACAATATTGAGTAGTAATGGTGATAATGGGAAACATTGTTTCACGCTTGATATTACTGAGAATGGTTCCAGTTTATCATCATTACACGTGATGCTTGCTGATGGTTTTAAATAGATGCTGACTTTTAAGGAAAAGTCCATTTATTCCTATACTTTCTAGTGTTTTTAATAGGAATGGATATTTGATTTTATCAAATGCTTTTTCTGCATCTGTTAAGATAATAATGTTTTTTTGTTAATTTAGTCATTGATATAGTCAACTATGCTAATAGTTTTCCTAATATTGAAACAGCCCTGCATTCTTGGTATAAATCCTACTCTTCATGGTGTACTCTCCTGAAGATGATTTTCTGTAATCTCTTTGCTAATATTTTATTTAAGAGTTTTGCATCAATATTCATTAGGGAGATTGATATATAATTTTTTTCACTGTTTTTGTCCTACCTGATTTAGGTATCAGTACCATGTCTGTGTCATAGAAGGAATTTGGTAGGAGTCCATTGTTCTCTATTTTTTCCAAACTGTATAGTATTGGAATTAATTTTTCTTTAAATGTTTGGTAGAATTCACATGTAAATCCATCTGGTCCTGGGGATTTTTTCTTAAGGAATTGATTGATAGCATATTCCATTTTTTTTTCTAAAATGGGTCTACTTAAGTAATTTATTTCCTCTTCTGTTAATCTGGGCAATCTATATTTTTGTAGTATTCCAATATTTCACTTTGGTTATCAAACTTATTGGCATAACGTTGGGCATAGTAACTCCCAATTATTTCTCTAATTTCCTCTTCATTGGTAGAAAGTTCTCCATTTTCAATTTTGAGACTAACAATTTGATTTTGTTCTTTCCTTTTCCTATTTTTTTAAAATAAAACCAACTTTTGGTTTTATTTATTAATGTAATAATTTTTTACTTTCAATTTTATTCATCTTTTTTATTTTCATAATTTCAAGTTTGGTATTTGATTGGGGGTTTTTAATTTGTTCTTTTCCCAGGTATTTTAGTAGCAAACCCAATTCATTTATTTTCTCTTTCTCTATTTTATTCAAATAAACATCTAGAGATAAAAAAAAAATTTCCCCTTACTACCATTTTGGCTGCATGCCACAAATTTTGGCATGCTGTCTCCTTCTTTTCATTCTCTTGGATGAAATTAATAATTGTGTCTATAATTTGCTGTTTCATTCATTCATTCTTTAGGATGAGATTATTTAATTTCCAATTGCTTTTTGGCCTATTTTTTCCTGGCCTTATTATTGCATGTGATTTTTATTGCATCATGATCTAAGAAAGATGCATTTACTATTTCTGTCTTTCTGCATTTGATTTTAAGGTTTTTATGCCCTACCACACGGTCAATTTTTGTGTAAGTTCCAAGAACTGCTAAGAAAAAAAAATAAACTCCTTTCTGTCTCTATTTAATTTTAAGATCTATCATACCTAACTTTTCTAACATTTATGTCCTTAACTTCTTTCTTATTTATTTTATGGTTTTATTTATCTAGTTCTGAGAAAGCAAGGTTGAGATCCCCCACTAGGATAGTTTTGCTGTCTATTTCTTCTTGCATCTCTCTTAATTCTTGCTCTAGAAATTTCAATGCTATACCTCTTGGTGCATATATATTTAGTATTTTTGTTTAATATTGGCATTGCTTCATTATTTATGGTAGCTTTTGTAAGATATAGTTTCCTTCCTTGTCTCTTTTAATTAGGTCTATCTTTGCTTTTGCTTGATCTGAGATTAAGATTGCTAGCCCTGCTTTTTTTGTTCAACTGAAGCATAATATAATCTGCTTCAGCTCTTTACCTTCACTCTGTATGTATCATTATGCTTTAAATATGCTTTTTGTAAATAACATATTGTTGGTTTCTGGCTTTTAATCCAGTATACTATCCACTTCCACTTTATGGGCGACTTCATCCCATTCACATTCACAGTTAAAATAAATAATTCTGTATTTCCTGCCATTTTATTTATGCTAGATTATGGTTTTCTCTTGCCTATCCTCCTTTCCTCTGCAATATTTTGCTTTTATTGACCACCTCCCTCAAACAGTCCTCTCTCCCTTTATAGCGCCCCCCTTTTTACACATTTTCCCTAATTCTTCTGTATTCCCTTCTATTAGTCTTTTCCTTTCTTTTCCCCCTTTCCTTCCCACCTCTAAGACAACTTTCTTTGTGATACCAGATATGTCTGATATTTTCTCTTAGAGTTAAATCCACACAGTGTTGATCCACCTCCCTTCTTTCCCTCAATTATGATAGATTTTCTTTGACTCTTCATGAGATGCAATTCCCCTTATTTAACTCATTTTTCCTCTTCTTCAAGTATGATCCCCTTTCCACCTCTAGTTTGTTTTGTTTTTATAACATTGTAATAAAATCAAATTATTACCGCATTCTCTAAATATACCCATAATTCTCAAGAATTATACCCATAGTTCTCAAGAGTTGTTTCCATTTTACAATTTTATGCGCCTCTTGATATCTGTGTTTAAAGATCATTTTTTTTGTTCAGTTCTGGTCTTTTCATTAGTAATGAGTGAAATTCACCTATATCATTGAATGTATATCTTCTTCCCTGAAAAATAATGCTCATTTCAGCTGAATAGCATATTCTTGAGTCTAATCCCATTTCCGTTGCTTTCTGGAATATCAGACTTTAGGCCCTTTGATTCTTTTAGGTGGAAGCTACTTGGTCCTGGGTAATCCTCATTGTAGCAGTTTGGTATTTAAATTGAATTTTTCTGATTGTTTTCAATATCTTTTCCTTGGTATGGTAGTCCTGAAATTTAGCCATGATTCTCCTTAGATATTTAATTTTTGGGACTCTTTCAGGAGGTGATGCTTTTGATGATTATTTTATCTTCTGATTCTAAAATATCAGGGCAGTTTTCTTTTATGATTTCCTGTAAGATGGTGTCTAGATTCATTTTTCCTTATGTCTTTCAGGAAGCCCAATAATCCTTAGATTTTCTTTCCTAGATCTATTTTCTAGGTCAATTGTTTTTCCTAGGAAATATTTCTATTTCTATTTTTTTTCATTTTTTAAAATTTTTGTTTTACTGATTCTTGAAGTTTTATTGACTAATTCACATCTCTGTATTCAATTGTAATTTTTAGTGTATTATTTTCTTCAATTACCATTATTAGCTTCTTTTGCAATTGGCCAATTAAATTTTTTGGTTCACTGAATTTTTTTCCAATTTTTCCATTCTTTTTTTTGCAGTGATCTCATTTTATTTCCCCATATTTCCTCCAACTTTCTTTTAAGATCCTTTCATTCATCTTTAAAGAAAGTGTCGTGACATGGGGTGCAGGTTATGTCTCTATTTAGGACTTTTTCTGAAATTGCTTTACCTTTAGAAACTTCAGGATTTGAGGTCTGTTCTTTTCTCTACCAATAAAAACTGTCTATGGCAAGAGGTTTTTGTTGTTGTTGTTGTTGTTGTTGTTGTATTCATTGTTTTAAGGCTTGAGGTATGTCTAAGGCAAAGGAGGGACAGAGTCTCTAATTTTCCCTGGGGCAGTTCTGCTGATTGAGTTGTTTCAGGTGCTGGGCAGTTCTGCTGATTTATTGATTGCTTTATGTGCTGTGTAATGGCAGCTAGGTCGTGTTCTTCAGGTGCTCAGTGGTTCACAATTTACCCCCCACAAAAGGCAGATCTGCCAAATCACCTGCTTACAATACAGACAGATTGGCCCAAGAAGCCCACAGAAGACCCCCAGGTGCCTGGATGTCACAATGCTCTGAATTACCACTCCAGCTACCCACCCTGGTCTCCCTGCACTGCTTTCTCTGATAGGCAGACTGTCCCCCTGCCTGATTGAAACAGACCTGTTTTGAAATTCCTTCAGTGTATCTTCTTCTAGAAATGTGTTGTACTTCAGATATTTGTGGATTCTTTGTCTTCAAAACCAGTCTAGAGGCTTCATCTTCTCTTGCTTTGAGAGAAGGTTAGAGGAGGTGACAGAGAGGCATGTTTGCTCTCGCCATCTTTAGACCAACAGAATTTAACTGAATTGGCCATGGCCACAGACTCTGAATAGTAGACAGAAAACTGTCATTAGAATCAAGAAATGCTGGGTTCAAGTCAACTCTTGATCCATACTGATTATTTGACCTTGGATAATTTAGATAATTACACACACACATACACATGTGTATGTATGCATGTATATATAATTTCTATGTATACATATATACATTTGTGTACATATAAATATATAAATCCATATACACAAATATAAATACGGCTTTCATGTGTGTGTGATACACAGATTGGAATTAGAGATATTTAATTTAAAGGAGAAAAGACTTGGGGAATAGAGAGAAAGGATGAAATTTTGTAATTTTGAAGAACAATAATTGTTGCTTAGTATAAAGTAGAGAAAATTCTTATAATTAGTGAAATAAAAAATTGGAACAGTTGGCTAAGGATTAATCAGAAATGTTGTAGAGAGGATTCCTGTTCAAGTACAGATTGAATTAGATAAACTCAACAGCACCCTTCAATTCTGAGATTCTATAGCTAGCTGAATTTCAGTTTGTGTTTTGTGACAGTTTTCACTTTGATCAAGTATTTCTTTTTTTTCTCTTTCTATCAGGTATAATTTCCTAGTACCATGATATATAATCCTAAACCTCTCTCCTTTAGATCCATCAATCTTACTGTTAACATTGACAAACACATGAATCTCCCTTTTACTTTCTCTAAGCCTTCTAATTAATTCCTAAGAGGATGCACAAAGAAAATATCTCTACTTCATCCTCTATGGATCCTTATTATGACATTCTGTCTTACCTACTGAAAGAAACTACTAGCTTCTATTAAGACATTTGATCTATGGCACATCAGACTTTCAGTAAAAGCTCATGCTGTAATACAATTAGAGAATTTATGGTAATACAGGACGCTAAAGTTCATTTTTAATAAAGTCTGATAATTAGGAGAACATAGTTGTACTATATTCTTTGTGGATTAGAGTTCAAATAGAGTCCAAGGAACTATAGTTTGAGAACATCAATAAGCTGAAGAATGCTTACAAATGGCCAGGATGTTTTAATGGCATTGAGTTTATAAATTATTGAAGACTGGATAATTCAAACATATTCATGCATATATGCAAATAAATAAGTTCATATGTGTATGCTAATGCATATTTATATATGTATAACTAACCCCTCACATATACATATACACAACTACCAATATATATGTGCTTAGTGTATATGTGTACACATATGCATGCAGACAAATTATATTGATTGTACATATAATAAAGATATGCTTTACATATGTATGCAGGAATGTTTGAGCATGGTGCATGTGATAAGTGTGTTTTTACATGTAAACATTTTTATATATATATATATATGTATGTACTTAAAATAGTTTTAGGCTTCAACAACAACCATGAAAAACTTGGTATTAGATAAAGGAGAATCAGGTAGGGGTAAATAATTGTAATCATTTAATCCAAACAAAACCAGCATTTCTTAAATTCTTCAAATTTAACTCTGGATGGACATTTAGAATATCACAATCTTGGGAGATGGCTTGTAAATAGAATTTTCAGGAAAGAGCAAATAAGAATAAGAATATAATATTTAATGAACAGATACAATTCAAAGACAAGCTATGAGAAACTATAGGTGTAGGGGGTAAAGTGAAAATGATCCTGACTTCTCAAGAGGCACCAGAAATATCAGCACCAATATATTTTTATCTCTGGGACAATGAATACTGCCCAAACATCAAGTCTGATCCTATAACTCCTTCACATTTCAACAAATCTATTTTTCAGTTCTTAGTCAAAGTAACTGGATAAGCAAACTTGTTGGTTCTTTTCTGTTATTTTCAAATTTAGATTTTTCCTTACCTACCAAAGAGACTGGCTGCACATAGAAACGCTAAGCAGTATGTGTGATATAAGTA
The DNA here is from genome assembly GCA_023553655.1 of Myrmecobius fasciatus. NCBI lineage: Eukaryota > Metazoa > Chordata > Mammalia > Dasyuromorphia > Myrmecobiidae > Myrmecobius > Myrmecobius fasciatus. The sequence goes on from JAJPUD010016538.1 coordinate 7,913, forward strand.
GTAACTAAGAGAAATAAATTGGCTTTAGAGGGATACAGTGTTTAGACTAACAATGTTGCTAATTTTGTGGGATAAAGTGAAAGTAAAAAGAAAGAATAATTTCTCCATTTACAACCCTGGTCAAAAACAAAAACCTTAAATACCTGTAGATTAAAATCATGCATGGATAATAAGCCCAAGCTATGAATGACTATTAAACAGCAACAGCAAAATAAAACAGATAATAAATGGTCTGTTGGTGGTCCAAATGGTCCAAATGGTGCATTGGATTTAAAAGACTGCTATGTTTCTATGAATGAAGGGGAGATGAGTTTTTTGGAAAGGTAAAATCATGCTCTCTGAAGGTGAGAGTTTCAAAAGAAGCTCCATCTACAGGAAGGGAATGGAGAATGAATTGTCAAATGATATTCAGCATGTCCTGTAATTCAGGTAAGACTTCATGGTTTAGCAGACACCACTTATTAGGTTATATATATAGAAAGAGTAGTCACACCTGTATTTCTGCCTCAATAGAGGCAGTCAAAATGATCTGATCAAGTAAACTCTCTTTAAAAAACAATTTTTCATTATTCTTTCTTCCCATTCTGAATGTGAGTCTTTAGTTTCTACTAATTTGTTTTTAAAATACAGTTTAAAATCAATAGAAAATTGTAAACTTTGCAAAGGTTGAATTGAATTCTCTAAGATTCCAGAACTTTTGTAACAGCCCATGTGTTTATTTGAATGAAAATGAACAAGATTTTTTTTTTGGGGTGGGGGGAATAGTGGGTTGAGGTGGAAATGATTGCTGTGAATTCAATCTAAATGCAAAATACTAAGAATTGTCTTGCTGTCTCTTCTCCCTATTGAAAATGAAGTGTTTCTTCCCTACCCCCCACCCAATAAACTGTAAGCAATGATGACATATAATCAGCATCCTTCATCTTTCATGGCTTTTAAGTAAATTTTGCCTCTATTGCAAGTTGTGCAATAAACTCCATTACTGCACAGAATTTTCTAGGAATTGTTGTTATATCCTCTTTTATACCACTTTCCATTCAGTGATACTTCCTTCCACTTAAATTAATTATTTGCCTCTCTAGTTACACTGCCTCTATAACGCTGCCATCATTTCTTGGCAGCTGTAACCACCTCATTCAGAATCCAGACCATATCAATTTGTCACTATCCAAGAGGATTTTACCACTGCTATAGAAACATACATTTTCCTTTTATCACCAAGCCTGTTAAGTGAATAGAAGGAGATGTTCTGTTGACATATCATACAATGTTTGTTTGCTTAGAGGACACTTGACGAAAAATTTGAGTCAGGAAATAGTACTATCACAAAAAAAAATTACTGAATTGCCTGCTTAATGGTAAACAAGACTGAGAAGAAAGGAGTGAAAGTAAATATCAAATCAATGTGTACAATCATAGGCATTATGAAAGTTGTCATATAAGTATGTAGGGTTTTATTTTATATTTTTACCATAAAGTTATTATGTTTATAATTTTTGATGAATTCAAAAAATATGAGAAATGCAAACAGATAGATGATAATATACTGTGACTCAGTAGGTGCATTAAAAAGTATGATAAATTGTTGGAAGCATTTAATTTGACAGTCATACTATAAAGTGATGCTTCAAACTTGATCTGAACCATAAATATTGTCACAAGGATACTATACCAATGATATCAATATTAATTAGAATAAGTATTGTCAGATAGCTAATATCAACAAAAAATGATAGTTTGTTCCATATAAATGTGGGTTTATGTGTATATGTGTGATATGTTTGAATTTATACATGTATGTTTATGTATATGTATATATATATATATATATATAATATACAAATATATGCACACACATATACATGTACATATTTATGTATAACCTTACATAATCAGAACATGCTGATTCGAAGATCTATTTATGGCATCAGGCAGCTACTTTGGAAAACATAAAGCTTCTGAATAAAAGTATTATTAAATGTCTGTAATGGAATGTTCTATCTATACCAGAAAAGTAAGTCTGTATAAATTTGTGAAAAGGAATATTAGATTTAATTTTGAAAGTATATAATTAGTTTTGTAAGACATTTATTGCTGTTTGTCCTTCATTCTTGAAGCCAACCATAACATCAGGAAGGTGGTGGAATAATCTGCAAATGAATAGGATTTAAGTGGGGGAGGGTTGTGCAAAGTCACCAGCTTTACTCTTTCCACCAGAGCCATCTTTGTCCAGGAGCAAGACATGGAAGAAGGATGACTGGAGATGGCGCCAAATGCACTAAGGAGATCTTTACTTTTTTGACTAAAGGTATTTTACAGATCTTAAGCTTACTGAGATCATACTCATTTAGTGATTAAAGTAAGGCACAAACCAGGCTTACTAAAAAAAAAAAAAATCAGGATGATTTTTTTTCCCTAAATAATTAGATGACTAAGTTTAATTTGTGTATATTGTTAAAATGAAGTTGGATCAAGGTAACACTTGATAAAATACTGTGACTAATTAATCAATATTTATTTAGCACCTACTCTGTGCCAGGAACTTTGGTAAGTACAGGGAATGCAATGAGTAGTATAATATAGTCCCTTCTCTCAAGGATCTTACAATATAATGGAGGGGAGAGCAATGTATATAGAGTAAACTAGATACAATATAAATAGGAAATAATTAGCAGAAGGGAAGCACTAGAATAAAGAGGAGTTAAGGAAGACTTCCTGTAAAAAGATTGGGCTTTAGTTAGGACTTGATGCCTGAAAAGTCAGTAGGGAGATTTGAAGAGGAACGATATTTTAGGCATGGAAAAAGCCAGAAAATTACTTGGATCCAAGAGATAGAGTAGTGTGTGTGTGTGTGTGTGTGTGTGTGTGTGTCTGTGTGTGTGTGTCTGTGTGTCTGTGTAAGAATGAGATTATTACCCCAGGAAATAAGGGATAAGAAGACTAGAACATTAGCAGGAGACTAAGTTATGAAATTCTTTGAATTACAAATGCAATATTTTGTATTAGATCATGAAAATGTTAGGAAATCATTAGAGTACATTGAGTCAGGAAATAATATGTAGACATTTGCTTTGAAAAAAATTAATCATTTACTGAATGCCAGATTTGAAGGAAACACTGAGGTGGGCAAATCTGACAGAATCATACTACAGTAGTCCAGGTATGAGGTGATAAAGGTCTGCCTGGTAACAGCATCATAGGAAAGAAGGAAGCATATTGGAGAGGCATCTCAAAGGTGAAAATAGCAGGCCTTCCTAAAAGACTGTATTTTGGGGGTTGAATTGAATTGAAGGAATTGAAAATAACTACTAGGCTGTGAGGCTGAAGGACTGGGAAAATGGTATTGCCCACTAAAATATGGGGAAGATAGAAGGGAAAAGGTTTATGAGGAAAGAAGATGAGTTCTGCATACATGTTATATTTAAGAGGCCCGCTGGACATCTGGACATGTCTGAAAAGAAGTTGGAGATGTGAGATTGTAAATCTGCAGAAAGTTTAGGAAAATATAGGTGAATTTGTGGATCATAAATGTAGATATGGTGATTAAATCTAAAAGAAATAGAAGAAAATCCCTCCAGTTAAAGGGTTAAAAGGCATGATGTGAATGCTGTCTAGCAAGTTAGAGAAGGAGTCATCAAATAGGTAGCAGAAGAATCACAAGAGAGTGGGTATCTTTGCTTAGAAAGAAGAGAATATTAAAGAGAAGAAGGTGATTAACAGTTTTAAAGGCTACAAAGAGCTCTACAAGAATGAGGCTTAACCAAAGGTTATTGGAATATGAATAACATATGCTTGGCTACTGAGTTTACAAAATTAAGCAATTCAATTATTTTGGCTACAAGATGATTTGTTTATTCAATAAATATTATTAATTTTCTAGTATAAATAGGTATTACTACTGCTCTAGGACCATAAGATCCAAAGGACAAAAAAAGAAAAGAAACAATCCTCAGCCCTTTAGGAACATATATTATGAAGGGAAAAAAATACATACAGAAAACCAAATACAAAATATGTGCAAAAATTTTCAGAGTGGTGGAAAAAGCACTGGCAACTATGGGGATTCTCCTATAATCAAAATAATAAAGATATTTAAGAACTTTCCAAGATACAATAGATGCTTTAGTCTTAAAGTTTATTTACACTCATGATCTCTATTTGTCTAGTGATAAAATGTCACTCCTTCCTGTGCACTATTTTCTCTCTGCTATTGTCACTCATTTTGTTAGTGGATTGGTAATATAATTTTCCTCTTGAATATTACAGAAGAGCTTTATTTTGATCCACATTTTTGGATACATTAGATAAATCCAGTTTTTCTGTGGGATATAATCTAATTACTTAAATTAAGTACAAGACTCAATAGAAGGCAAAAACTAAAGTAAGAAAATTGTCGCAAAGGCCCAAACAGAAAGTTGAGGGAATGCCTACTCTTTATTGGTGCAAATATTAAAATCCAATATATTATTAGTACTTGTCTCTGTCCTTGACTGAGTCTTAGCTTGGTCCTCTGGTGTTTTAGGTTGATATTGGAACAAAATGAGACATTGCTACATCATTCAACAGTTAAAAGGAGGTTCACTTTTCCATAGCATAGAGTATACAGCTTCTGCTGAACTCCACCTCAAAATGAAACTAGTCAAAAGGGCAAGTTGTAATAATTAAGCTGGTTTTGAAATAATTGACTTTATGTAGACTGGCCTTTTTTTAATGTCCTTAGATGACCAAAAAGCTATCTTAACATGGTTCATCAATTAAAACTTTCCTTAATCCTTAACTTTCAGGATCAATAAAGTCTTAGAGACACATTCTTTGACTTTTGAGAAAATAGTGATTTTATTACTTTCAGGAGGCAACAATTGCCTCTAATGACCACTGCTTCTGCTTGATTAATCCCTCCTCCCTGTTTTTTTGATACAGTAATCTGTTTTTTTTTTTTTTTTAGTTTTCTTCCTAAATGACACTTTGTCTTATTTTTTAGTATCACTGATAAAGCACCAAACATGCCTTGTAAACTAATTGTGGCTGTCTCTTAAGACTCTTTCTTTTTTTTTCCTACTATTTTCCCTTGTTCCCTTGGTTAGTAATTTCATCAATTCCTAGAAATGACTTATCACTTCTAAATACATGACTCTCAAATCTATCTTTCTGGCGGTAGTCTCTTTCTTAGCTAAGGTCTAGTCTAATTGATATCTCTTACTTGGTGTGCCATATTATCTTATTATACATATATATATATATGTACACATATGCATATGTATATATATATATGACTATAATGCATATAAAATATATATCAATATCATCTCTTGCAGGCCTACCTCTTCACCATACTTCTGTGTTTCTTTTAAGAGCATCAGCACCTTTGTAGTTTTCAAGTACAGTTTTGTAGTCCTGTTCAAATTTTCTGTCTCTCTTACCTTCCATTTTTAATAATATGCCAAATCTTATCAAGAGTCAAGTCTTGGAAATTATGATGCTGCCCTTCATGATCTTGGGGTCAGTGGGCTTAGTATCCCTTAATTCAGTAGGCTTGATATCTTTATAGTCAGTGAGAAACTTAGAATCAGAAATTCTAATCTTGGATTTATATATTTAGCAGTAATGTCTGGTTCATTCCCTAGCTCTCCTAAAAGCTCTTGGCCTTCCTGAGAAGTCAGGGGGCAATGGCAATTGTAATTAAATCAGAGTGATACCAAGGAAAAAAGAGGTATTTATATATAATAGCAAGTTGTTTATGTGGTCCCCACATGCACAGTATATATTTAACACATGCGCACAGTGTGCTATGATTATATATTAGGGTATATAAAGCTGAGAGAATTTGGAATAAACCATCCACATCAGTCCCGACTCTTCACTCCTCTTCTAAGATCAAGGACTTGGACTGGTACCAAGATCCTCCAGAGAGTTAGTCTGGACACAACAGATATCTCTCTTGGGGTTAACGGAGATGTAATGTCTAAATATCAATCTTAATCTCAATGAATAAAACTTCAAGAGCAATAATAGTGATAGATCAAAAATCTTAGATGTAAGTTCTCTATCCAACATTTCCTGGTATGTGGTAGTGAATATATTATTTAAACTCACTAAATGTAAAATATAGGAAAATAATAAGTATTTAAGCAGATACATAAGAGGGAAAAAGTCTAGGAACTTTATTATATAGAATTGTCATTGACAGCTACAAATAATAGTTAAAAATCATTAAAAGCTATTTCTGGATTCAAGGTAGAATTTTCATGTTTTGGAATATTGTCTATATCATTTCACTAAAGATGATTTCCTGGTACTTTATTTTTCTCTAAGGTTTACAATTCTATTTAAAGGAGTATCACAAGGAGTATAAGGCATTTTCTTCAAAATGGGCTCTGGAAGATTCTTTTTTATTTAATAGGAAACTTCTTTGAGAATTGCTGTCTGTTTCTCTTATGTCCCAATGTCATAAGAATAGTGCTAGTCTTTCAGTAATTGGTAAATAAATATTTATTGATTGTTACCAATTTAGTCACTGGGACACGAATGTAGAATTATTTTTATGTTATTTGTTTGCTTGCTTGTCTAGTAATGATGGAATTGAAGTGATCAGCTAGTTTAGAGTTACTTACCTAAATCCCTTGGGGATTAAGCCTTTTGCTGGATGACTCATCCTCAAATTAGCAATTCAAACTCTGCCCATGAAGCAAGGTATACCATACTTAATGGGTATATTCCTACATTAAAAACAAGACATTGGCATATTTTTCTTTTTGTAGTGCTCATCTAAGAAACTAACTATTCACAGTTAATTTGTTTGAACTACAGTGAATCACTGAGGACATTATGTCAAAGACCAATAATTTCCATTGGCTATAAATATGGTTTCCAAGAACAATCCAAGGGATTGAATTTTATTTGTAAATTTCTGCATTGTTTAGGTTGTGGCTATTTGAGAATCTATTTCTTCTTTCTTAATTATTTTTTTACTTTTTAAAAATTTCCTCAAAACTATTAGGGTAATATATTACCTGATTTACTATTAGGAACAGAGCTTTTAACATTTTAAAAGAAGATTGAGAAAAATGAACATCTTCAAAGCTCTTTGTTAAAAAAAACTATAGATTATTGTTTATTATTTAGAGTATGATATACAATTTCTAATGGTTGAAGACTACTGGTACCCAGATTAAAAAACGAGGAGGTGAAGGCAATATTTATTATTAATTGCCTAAGTGAATTAGTTTTGTTTTTGAAAATTTTGTTCCCACAAACTGTGTAACCATATCCAGAATTTAAAATAATGTTTTCAACACTGGAGTATAATAATAATAATCTTTAATATGAAAACTATATGCCTTGTTTAGTAAGTAGGCATAATCTATGAACTATTTCTATGAATCCTCTTAAAATTTTATAGTTCCTTATTGTTAATAGTAACAGAATTGATAAAAATAGTAATTGCAGTGTTGATGATGTGCACTTACCTTTTGAAAAGAAAGAACAAACCATTTTTATTGGAAAGAATTAATATGCATTCATATGAAAAATTATATCATTTGTTATTAATGGCAAAGTAAAAGGTTAGGAAAAGATCATGTGGAAGAATCATGGTTTGGGATCAATATATCTGTTCCTAAAGGTTAGTGATTTCTTATGTTTGAGAATTTATATTGCTTTTCATGTTGAAACATATGTACTATTAGAGAGTTGATTTTCAAGATTAGAGATTTTAGATGACATATTATGCCACACAGACAATTTTGTATATAGATATTGGAAACTAAGATTGTTCCTTTTAACAGTATAAAAATTGCAATGGCAAATATGTTTTCAATATTTAGAATACGTGGCATGATACAGTGGAAAGGATTTTGAAATTATAGAGAGAAGGTAGGTTCAAATCCAGGTTCTTTTAGTGTATGTCACTTAATTGCTCGAATCTCTGTTTTCTCTTAAATAAAGTAATATCCAAAGTCCCTTGCAGCTCTAAATTTATGACAATATGATAACATTTCATCTTGATAACAGAAGGGTTCTGGGAAATCTGCCAATTTAGTTTTGGGCCAACTTAATTATATCACCTTGCCAAAGATTGCTTAAATCCTTAAAGTCCACAAGTCCTTAAAATTTTTGCAATCGTGCCAGCACTTTGTCCTATCAGTTTATCCCAAAATGTGTAATTTAGAAGGCTTTCCATCCTCAGTCAGTACTATTTTACCCACTGACTGTTGAGAGTACTCTGGGCAATATTTATAATGATTAGATGAAGAGAAAAGAGCCCTTGAGAGTGATCTCATGGTATCTATATAATGTGGAAATTTCTTAGCCTTTGAATTACCCATGAGGGGCCTCATGTTCCAGAATCAATGTAAAATGAACACTCAGACTGCAATAGTATTAATTTTACCTTTACTGAGAATCATTGAAGGATACAGAAATCAAGGATAAATTATATACAATCAGACCTGATAACTACTACCCCTTAGTAGAAGTCTCATCCTAACTCCCCATAACAATTTTTCACAAGGTAAAGTTGTCTTTATATAAGAAAACAATGACTCCCTCCCATGCAATTGTTTGATTCTTTGCGACTTTAGCCTTGGATATTGCTGGGATATTAACAAAATAGTGCATATGTTATTGGAAGCCTACATGTCTTCCATCACCTCTATTTTACAACTTTTCTTTTCTGAAATACACACACAAACACACACTTTCACTCCTCCCCTGCTCCATGTTCTAACTTGCTTTTTTTCTACATTTTTTCCTGATTTTCAAGTTTGATTTCCTGCTTCTCCCACTTATATCATAATTGGGTACAGAATACTTTGGGTACTTCCATATTCTCCAGTTATTTATAGTAATCCAATTTAAATGGGGATAGAACAAGACTCAATCAAAGGTCATCTTATCATCATTTGAGCAAATATCTTAACAAAACCTTTCCTTGATCCCCTGAGGTTGCTAAGCACTCTGAGTAGCATATGATGGCAGCACTAGGTGAATCTTCAGCCCAGGGATGGCATTCATATTTTTTCAGGTAACTTCATACCTATGTTACCTGTTTAAGTATCTTGGATGCAAAACAACTTTAATACTTCCATTTCTCAACTGAAAAATTTACCTAATATTATGTAAGGTTTAGGTATTTTTAATAGAAATAAAAAGTATAATGTATTGCAAAGCTTCAATTTCTTAACTAAATGTAGGTTACCAGTCTGTTAATAAATTCAGTGGAACCATTGAGTGTTTCAAGCATGTCATGTACTTATTCAGATTTGACACACAGAACTACAAGGATGGAGATATTCTTGGTGTTTAAAGAGCATTTAGAGAAGTTTAGAACAGATAGTGCAGTTAAAAGGGTTCTGCATGAACTTGGGAAAGTGACATTAACTTCATGAAATCCTCTCCTTCAAAAAAACCTGAAAGACTATTTCTCTTGTACTCCGATGTTATGATAAAGCATGGAGCCCTAGGAGACATATATGCCTAGTAAACACTAAGAACAAACAGGTAGAAAGTAGTTTCAAGGATCATTACATTTTGCATCAGAGAATAATGTCACATATATACTAAAAATAGACTTCCAGACTAGAAAGCATGATGAATTCTGATTTCTTTTTTTTCCTCCAAATCAAGGGGCAAAGATTTTACAAGAGCAGGCTAAATCCATAAGGGTTTTTAGGGAGGAAAGTAGGTCATAGTGATTAACAACGAGAAAGACAACTTCCCTAGTGGAGATGTCATTAAGACACATGAGGGATTTACATCATTGACTGGAGGGCTTAACTTTCCTGGCAATGGTGTAAGGGTCATAATAGGCATTAGATATTATGATACATAGCAAGCAGATTAATCTCAAAAAAAGAGCTATCCTTAACAAGAAGAAAGATGCCATGAGATGAGGCCAAAAGGAGATTATGCAATTAACTAGAAGTCTGCATTCCTAAAGAGATTTGGTCTTGATTTACCCTTTTGTCACATTTTACTCATATGTAGCCATGAATTTGCATTTCTAAAGGAATAAGCCAAGGTTTTGGGTTTTGGGTTTTTGTTTGTTTTTGGAGCACCAGATGATTTTAGTCTGCTATTTTGGGGGAAGTGTAACAACTGATCTTACTATGTTATTAATGGGGGAGGAAACAATCTAGTTTTGATTACTGGATGAATATGAATAGAAACATAATGCCCAACCCATAGGGCAGGAGTAAGGAATAATAAATTACCTCTAGAAACCTGAATGATTGCAAATGACATTCTGGGACCCAACCTGTAAGTATAAATTTTGATTGGAGGAGTAACCTCAAAGGATCATGCTAAATATATTGATTATCTATCTATCTATCTATCTATCTATCTATCCTAATCTATCCAATATCTATTTGTCTGGGTGTCTGTAATTTCATTGCTATGGCTACCTTCCAGATGGAGAATATCCCTCTACCAGAGGTAGGTTGGCCCTATCTCTCCAATTTATATTCTTAGAGAGTTACTGAGAGTTTTGGGAGATGATCTTAAGTATGCATCAGATACTTAAATGCCCCACACTATGCTAACCATATAAGAACAAAGAATGAAATAATTCTTACTCACTATATGATGATATGTATATTTCTATTTATATCAGTGCTTCTAAAACTTTTGTTACTTGCTATCCCTTTTTACCTGATAAATCCTGGGTATTTGTTTCTGTAAATAAATCACAATTTATATTACCCCCCCACCTTCAATGATAAGATTGTATATGTGGTCTTAAACTACAGTTTAAGAAGTTGGGATCGGGGCAGCTAGGTGGTGCAGTGGATAGAGCACCAGCCCTGAAGTCAAGAAGACCTGAGTTCAAATCTGGTCTCAGATACATAACATTCCCTAGCTGTGTTGCCCTGGGCAAGTCACTTAACCTCAATTGCCTCAGCAAAAAACAAAAAGCAAAAAAAAAAAAGTTGGGATCTATATCATCTTTCTATATATGTGTAAATATATACACATAAATAGTAATATTTTTATGCACACGTAGCAAAAGGATATATAAAAATATCCAATCTGTTGTATATTGTGTGTGTGAGTATTTTTTCCTTGTTATTTACTTTAAAAGTCTATCCTAGTTAATATACTTTGCCATTTGATACATGGCTTGTGCTTTCTTAGTAGAAGATTTATCATATAGGGAATCAAAACATATTTGTATAAAAATCACAATATAAAACACTCCATTGTGAACTTAAACTTAGTGAGGATTATATATAGGTCATGCTGAGTGGAATCAGTCCTTTGCTGCTTAACAACTAAACAATATAAAAATAACAAAACTGATCAAGCAATATGTATTTTTAAAATTTATTTTACATATCAAATGTAAAGTTATCTCTGTAGTAGCATGAGTTTTGCTTGAGTTTATATTATTTAACATTTCTAACAATGACATATAAACATGTTTAGATGATATACTTAACCAATTTGTAATTGAAAGAAAACTGGGAAAAGAGATGAGTAACTAACACATTGGATGGCAAAATTATCATTCAAAATGAAGTTGAAAGGAAAGAGCATTTGATCAAATCTAAGATGGATTCTACTAGGAATGAATACCAAATGTTACTTGAGTCAAAGATTAATTATAGAAATGCAAAATGGAGCTGTGGCTATCCAATAGGCCATCTGAAAAATAGAGATTTTCAGTGAATTACAAGTTCAATATAAGCCAAAAGTGACTGTGGCAGCCATTATTTATATATCCCTCTACCCACTGAAAAGTTAATGCAACCTTACATGAATTAAGTAAAACATATTGTCTGTAACTGGAAATTTTTATGTATATGTATATTTATACACATACATGCAAGTATAAATATATTTATATATAATCTTTTTATGTGAGGTTGTAGTACTTTGTATTCTTCACTGTTTAGAATATTTTATGACTACTTTGTTTAATTACAGGAACAAGAATTTAGAGGAACATTGAAAAATTAGATATTTTCCAGCAAGGGTAGAGTGAAGAGTTTCATATTTATCAAAGATATGAATTAGTTGAAGGAATTGGCGTTATTTAACTTAGGGAAGAGATGACTGGGCCTTGGGGAACTGGAGAAGCAGACTTCTTAATTATATTATCTGAAGGGCTATCAGACTGTTTTCTTGAAGAAGAAATATATGTTGTTGGTTTCTGTTGTTTTTCTGTTTGTTCCTATAGAGAAGAGTTAAAAGCAATGAGTTAAAAGTTGATAAATAGCCAATTTAAGTTTAATATTTTAAAAAGCCTCCTAAAAATTAAATGTGTACCCAACTGAAATGGAAAGTGTTGATTTTCTTGTATTGAAAGTCTTAGCTAAATGAATATTTTCTAGAAGGACTTCTTTGTGAGGTATGGTTAAAAACGATGATGACCAAAGTCCTTTCTAATGCAAAACATTTGCTGTTCTGTGAATGGATTATTAACTGAATATTGCATTGATGAAACATATATTAAAAGAATTAGGGGGAGGCCTCTAGCCCATGGGGACAAAGGACAGAATAAGAATAAAATATGTACCACAAGAGGGAGTATCCAGGCTAATGAGATCAGTAAATAATCAAAGAATCTTGTATGGTTGATGCTTAATAAGTGAAAAATTAATTAACAAAGGATATAGAGGGAAATGGAGAGTTTTGGATATTGTGAAGATTTCCTGTCAGTATTAAAATATTTAAAGCATTATGCCATTTCTTTTTATATCTAATATTTCTTTATAATGTATTTCCTTTTAAATTATACATTTATATTATTATTTGATTCTTATAGTGATATAGTAAAATTTCAAAACTTCAAAATATCCTTAACTCAGTTAAGGAGATTATAACCATTCCATACTTCAAAAGATTTTTTTTTCAGAATTTTTAATTCCAGAAAGAAATAGCATTACATAATCCATTTTCTTTTTTATTAATTTATTTGCCTGATATAATACACACTTCCCTCAAAAAATTCAAACAAAACTTTGACAGAATCCATTCCCCTTCCTGAAAACCAAACAAAATTATTTAGCACCATGTTTGTAATTGATGTTATGCATCATTTGTCACTTTTGTGGCATGCTGCTTTCTAATCAAAGTTTTTTTTTTTCTTAATAGCATATCAATATTATTCATTGTACTTGATTTTTAATTTCTTTGCTTATTAGTATTGTGCCTATTTTATTAACAGATCCATAATATACATAGATTCTTTGTTATTATACTCTTAGTTACTAAGTTTTTGGTGACTAGGTACTTTGAACTTATTTAAACTTATCCTTATAAGCCCTACTTGAATCATTTCAAGATTCATATGAACTGCCAGATACTGATTTTTACTGACATAGTTTTTGAGTGTCTAAGGTCATCTCCATGTCATGATGATATACAAAATTAAATCTTTAGTGGATAATTAGCCATAATTAAACTTCTTTGCTTTTTTGTTTGTTTTTTTTTTATTCTAGAAGTCATGTAGAATTTATTGAGTGGTGGGGTTTAATCATAGTGGTAAAAATGCAACTTCATATTTTAGGAAAATCCCTTTGCCTGGAAAATGGAAAAAGAATTGGAATGGAAAAGAGTTGAAGAACAGAATCTAATTAAGAGGATCTTGCAATAATATGAGTAATAAGTAACCATGTCCAGAACTATGGTAGTAACCTATTAGCATACAGAAAAGGAGGGGTATTTAAGAGATATTGAGAAGGCTAAACAAAAGAAAACAAAACATAAAAAAGGTTTTAAAAATCAATTAGATATGTGGATGGATATATCTAGTGTCAGAAGTTGAAGATAATGACAAAATTGCAAACCTGGTTGGCTTTTAGTAATAGGGAAGGTTCAAAAGGAAAGTTTTGATGGGGGAAGTGGAGATAATAAATTCACTTATGAGCATTTTGAATCTGAAATCTTTATGGGACATCCAGTTTGAATATCCAATAGACAGATGAAGTTTTAAGATTGGATTTAAGAGAGAATGTAGCTAAATACATAGATATGTGATTCATTAGCATAGAGATGGTTGAAGCCAAGGTGTTAAATGGAAGGATCAAAAGAGAAATTATACACAAAGAAAGGAAAAGAGGGACAGGGCAGACTAGTGTTACAAAAATTTAGAGAAGGGAAATTATTCAGGAAAAGAAAGGAGAAAATATCAAATTATGTAGATTAAAGAATGATGAGGATTTCTTAAAAAAGAGTATATTTGGCAATTAAGAAATCAATAGTAATATTGAAAGGAATATGTTCAATTGAATGATGAGGTTAGAAGGCAGATTGCAGAAGGTTTAATGGTAAAATAGAATGGGAAATCTGAGACACTAAATATTAATAACTATTTTATTCAAGAATTTTAGTATAAGGATGATTTCAGAAAAGTCTCGAGATTTAAATGAACTGTTGCTGAGTGAAATGAATAGAATTAAAAGTGTACAGAGCAACAAGATTATGTGATGATCATTATGTGATGATCATCTCTGATAAACATGACGCTTTTCAACAATGAGGTGTTTTAGGTCAATTCCAATAGACTTGTCATAAAGAAAGCCATCTGCATTCAGAAAGAGGACTCCAGGGACTAAGTGTAGATCACAACATAGTGCTTCTACCTATTTTATGTTGTTATTGCTGTTCATTTGCTTTTTTTCTTTATTGTTTTTTTTTCCTTTTTGATTTGATTTTTCTTGTCCAGTATGATAAATATGAAGATATGTGTGGAAAAACTGCACATGGATATTTTAAATATATTTTAAAAAATAATAAAGCTATTATAAAAAACTAAAATAACTTCCATTACAAAAGAATTTTAGCACAAAACAAAATAAGTAATAGAGATAATAATAAATAGCATGGAGAGTAGAACAAAATGGATGATGGTGCAAATTAGTAGGTTTTATCTATAGCAGGGAAGTGACCAATTGATAGGCATAGATTAAGGTTAAGATTGGGTTGTGAACTATATGCTGAAGAATATGGGATGAATAAAGAGTAAAGAGATTTGAAATCCTGGTAAAGGTGAAGAACTGAACTAAAAATTTAAGGTATAAGGATAAACAGAATAAAAATAAAAATAATATTGCAATCAGATAAAATGATTTGAAACTTCCTAAGACTGAAAGTAAAACATTTATAAGGGAAAGATAAAGTTCTTGTAGCAAAGTTGAAGTTAAAAAGATATCATCATGTATAAATAAAGAGAAACTGAGAAGATAGGAAATTTGAGGGAATAGTAGTATGTGTTGCAATTTCCAATTAGGATAGTAGAAAAATGATATGTAGAGTACACCAGTGAGGCAGATACTCTGGAAAAGGAATAGAAATAATTTGTAAGTCAGTAGATAATGGCAGCCCAAGTATAAATCACAAAGGAGAAGAGGTTGCTAAATAATTATACAAAAGGGAGAGTATGGAAGTGGCAGTGGGGAACAAATGATAGTTGAATACCACAATCAGTGGGTTGGTTGGTTGATTAGTTGATATCCTTCTTACTCGAAGAGGATCAAAATTATGTCACTATTTTAGAGTCAAATGATAGTGTGATTTACAGTGACTGATTAGAACAATATGAGCTTGACATGCTTTATCACAGTTCACAAACTATTTGTACCACAAATTTGCCAAAAATAATCCATGTGAATATATGGGGTGGATTTTTTAACTTTGCATATCTTGTATTTCTTTTTTAATGATTATTAAAGCTTTTTATTTTCAAAACATATGCCTGGATAATTTTTTTAGCATTGACCTTTGAAAAACCTTTTGTTCCAATTTCTCCCCCTCCCCTGACCCCCTTTTCTAGAGGGCAAATAGTCCAATATATTTTAAAGATGGTAAAAATTTGTTAAATCGAATATATGCATACATATTTATACAATTATCTTGTTGCACAAGAAAAATCAAATCAAAAAAAAAAAGAAATGAGAAAGAAAATAAAATGGGAGCAAATAACAACAAAAAGAGTGAAAATGCTAAGTTGTGATACAAACATAGTTCCCATAGTTATCTTTCTGAGTGTAGATGACTCTCATTGCCACAAGATCAGTGGAACTGGCCTGAATCATCTCATTGTTGAAAAGAACCGTGTCCATTAAAAGTTATAATCATATAAGCTTGTTGTTGCCATGTACGATGATCTTCTCATTTCACTTGGTATCATCTCCAGGCCTCTCTAAAAATATTCTGGTGATTGATTCTTATAAAACCATAACAATCATGTAACTTATTTAGCCATTCTCCTACTGAAGGGCATCTATTCAGTTTCCAGTGTCTTGCCACTACGAAATGGGCTGCCACAAACATTTTTGCAAATGTGGGTCCCTTTCTCTCCTTTAAGATCTCTTTGGGACATAAGACCAGTGGAAACACTGCTGGGAAAAAGTGTATATACAGTTAGATAACCCTTCAGGCATGGTTCCAAATTGCTCTCCATAATGATTGGATCACTTCACAACTCTACCAACAATGTATTAGTGTCCCAGTTTTCCCACATCCCCTCCAACATTTGTCATTACCTTTTCCTGTTATATTAGTCAATCTGACAGTGTGTGTAGTTACTTCAGAGTTGTCTTAATTTGCATTTCTCTCATCAATAGTGATTTAGAGCAGTTCTTCATATGACTAGAAATTGTTTCAGTTTATTCATCTGAAAATTGTCTATTCATTTATTTTGACTATATCAATTAGAGAATGTTTTGAATTTTTATAAATTTGAGTGAATTCTCTCAATTTAATATACAAATAAGGCCTTTATCAAAACTTCTAAATGTATAAATGTTTTCTGAATTCATTGCTCCTCTTCCAATCTTGTCTGCATTAGTTTTGTTTGCCAAACACCTTTTAAATTCAACATAAAAATTATTTATTTTGTGTTCTGTAATGAATTCCAGTTGTTTGGCCACAAATCCCTTCTTTCTCCATATATCTGAGAGGTAAACCATCCTTTGTTTTTCTAATTTCCTTATAATATCACTCTTTTTGTATAAATCATCAAACCATTTCAACTTTATCTTAGTATCCAATGTTAGGTGTGGGTCATAGTCTAGTTTTTGCCATACTAATTTCCAATTTTCCCAGCAGCTTTTTGTCAAATAGTAAGTTCTTATTAAGCTGGGGTCTTTGGATTTGTCAAAAATTAGATTCCTACAGTCACTGAATATTTTGTCCTTTGAACCTAACCTGTTCCACTGATTGACTGTTCTATTTCTTAACCTGTATGATGACTGCTCCCTTATAATATAGTTTTAGGTCTGGCCCAGCTAGGCTACCTTCATTTGCATTTTTTCATTAATTCCTTTGGAATTCTTGACCTATAGTTTTTTTGTTTTGTTTTGTTTTGTTTTGTTTTTTCCAGATGAACTTACTATGTTTTCTAGCTTTGTAAAATAATTCCTTGGGAATTTGATTGGTATGACACTGAATAAGTAGTTTAATTAGGTAATATTATCATTTTTATTATATTTGCTCAGCCTACACATAAAAACTTGGCATTTTTCCAGGTGATTAGATCTGTTTATTTGGGTGGAATGTGTTTTGTAGTTATGCTCATATAATTCCTGACTTTCACTTGGCAGATAGATTCCCAAATATTTTATAGTGTCAACTTTTATTCTAAATGGAATTTCTTTTTGTATCTCTTGCTGCTGGACTTTGTTGGTAATATATAAAAATGCTTTATAGTATTTTTAAATAGGAATGGGTGTCAAATTTTATAAAATGCTTTTTCTGCATTTATTGAGATAATCATATGACTTGTAAGTTTGGTTACTGACATAGTCGATTATGGTAATAAGTTTCCTAATATTGAACCAGTCCTGCATTTCTGTTATAAATCCTACTTGGTCATGCTGTATTATCCTAAAGATTACTTTCTGTAATCTCATTGTTAATGTTTTAAGATTTTTGCATCAATATTCATTAAGGAAATTGGTTTATAATTTTCTTTCTCTCTTTTCACCTTAAATGGTTTAGGTATCAGCACAATATTTGTGTCATAAAATGAATTTTGGTAGGAGATCTTCTTTCCCTATTTTTTCATATATTATTGGAGTTAATTGTTCTTTAAATGTTTGGAAAAATTCACACTTAAATCCAGCTGGCCCTGGAGCTTGTTTCTTAGGGAGTCATCTCATTTTTCTTTTGAGCTACTTCAATTCTGTTTTGCTCAGAAAACACAATGCCTGTTCTGAAGAAGGAACATCATGTAGGACAGTCCTTTGACAGTGCCTCCCTTGTTGTGCAATCACTTCCAAAATTCTTAAAAGCTCCCTTGAGAGTGTTTTTGGAGAATATGAAAAAAAATATAGCCAGTGCTGGAAAGGGTGGCCATGGAAGTAACATCATCAGGAGACTTTTAAGTCTCAATGATTAACAGAAGATAGAAGTTGTAAGAAAGGGAAAAAAGTTTAAGATTAATTGAAATTTGTTCTTTTCTACAAAGCTACTATCAATGGAACTATGGATGAGCTGGGAAGAATTGTAGAAGAATATTGTTATTAAAATCAGTGGGGTAAGTGTATGAAGCAAATGGGGAAAGAGAAAATTGTTCTTTATTGTTGTCTTTTCCTTTTTGGCCAACTATTGGTAACTCCATTTGGGAATTTCTTGACAGAGATTCTCAAATGTTTTGCCATTTCCTTTTCCAGCTTATTTTGTAAATGAGAAACTGAAGCAAATGCAGTTAAGTGACTTACCCAAGGTCACATAACAAGTAGATATATGAGGCTAGATTTGAATTCAGGAAGAAGAAAGTTTCCTGACTCCAGACCTGGCACTCCATACCCTGTACCACCTAAATAGTCTATTCTTTGTTCTTTGTTAGTTCCATATTTAATATTATACAGATAGTGAGGAAAGGATGATGAAAGTATCATTCAAAATTATTACCTTCTAAAGTATCATAGGAAAGAAACAGGTCTTTAAGGAAGTAAGATTATTAGAAAATTCAGAGTTGATTCTTGAGGCCTGATATAATAGAACATGATGTTCTTTCCAGTGAGGTATGACAAAGAGCCTAGTCAAAAGGTGGTAATGAGAGGCACATTATGAAACATAGTTCAGACAAACTGAGATATGGGGAGGACATTAGCTTAAAAAGATCAAGGTCTCCCCTTGAAACTTTGGCTATTGTAAGTTATCTTGACTTCTGTCTTAACATTGGATGTGATGACTCAATGAATTTAATGACTTTGCACAGTTCTGTCTCACTTAAATCCATTTCATTTTCAGGTTAAGACAAAACTCTCCTCTATCATTGCTTTTCTTTGAGTACAGAATTCTGCAGGACAAGAATTATTTCATTTTTGTTATTGCACTCATGTGGGCTATTGCCAGTCTTTTGACTTTTGTCTTTACACTGAATTCAGATGATTTGTAACAGAAATGGTGATGGTATCTTTGCATAGCTCTTCCTACTTTAAATCCAAAACAGTTGTAAGCCAAGTTATCACACTCCTGATATTAGTGATCCTTTTGAAGAATGAAGGAAGAACACAATCTGGCTTTCACTGAATGGCCAATAAGAGGTGCCACCTCAAGCCTCATTAGCTCCTTGTTTGGGTTTTGAATTCTCAGAGTGAGTGCAAATAACAATTGTTTTCTCTTCCGGCCAGAAACTCTGGGTATCTTCTCCCAGATTGATTCTTTGGATAAGGCAAATTCAGCCATCTTCTGTCTCAATTCTTTCTAAGCTAATTTTTAGTCAATGATTGGGCACTGCTTCAGTCAAACTGAGATATGGGGATGACATTAACTTAAAAAGATCAAGGTCTCCCCCTGCAACTTAGGCCTTTGTCAGTTATCTTGACTTATGTCTTACCATTGGACCTGATGATTCTCAAGGAGCAATGAAACTGATGACTTTGCACAGTTCTGTATCATTTAGAGTCATGTCATTTGCATGTCAATACAAAACTCCCCTATATTATTGGCCTTTTTTTTGAGTATAAAAGATTATTGACAACAAACACTTAGTGTAGTACTAGACAAGGAATAAATGTTTTTAAATTGAATTAAGATGAAAACCAGAATTAAAAGCTAAGATTTTCTGACTTAATATCTGATTACATACATGTGCTTGCACACACATACAAGCACACACATGACTCTGATACATGCACAGGCTATCAGAACTATATACCTTGAGTGAGGTTACTTCTCATAACTAGTTCTAGAAATAGTATCCCTATGTATACCTTACTAGTTCTACTTGCATACACTCACTAGGCAATCTTCTGATTTAGCTTCATTATAATAAACTGAAGTAAATAGAAGTGTTATCATCCTTGAGACCCCCTTTCACTGTTGCCATGTCTTTTTTATCATTATATGACTCTAAAAATAAAATTTCATTTGGTAGAAGGGAAATATTTTTAGGGAAGACAGCATGCTACAAATCATAGATATATAAGCAGCTACTTGTCCTGTAATTTGGGCTTGGTCATAAGACAAGCTATCACTAATTGGATTTATATATATTTTTTTGACTGACCCAATTCAGTCTTATAAAGAGGTACCTTATAAGGTACTAGAGAAATTATTCATTCAATTAAAATCTGTAAAGGATTAGTATTTGTATTTAGAGCATGATTAGAATTCAAATTCTAATTAAAACTAATTAGAATTAGCTTCCTGAAATAATGTATATATATTTTCTTATTGTTTTGGGGATGCCTAGTGTATAAAATCACACTCTGTAGCCCTCCAGGAAGAAAGGATGCAAGAAAGATTATGTGCAGAGAAAAAGAACAATTCGCTTCATTTAAGTTGCTATGTAATCCTAAGTTGAGCATTAAATATTTAACAATAAGAGAAAAATAAATTCTCAAAAAGTTCTTTAACTTTACAAAAATGAGGTGAAAATATATGATTTTCTGATTGATTTGAGTAATATGAATAAATTATTAGCCCTTACAGTTGCAGAGAAAATTAATCTTTTGAGCACAATGAAATTAAAAGGTTTTGGCTTGCCTGATCTGAATAAAGTAAGATGAATTTTTAATACACTGAATTAATTAGGCACGTAATGAGGAATGGGATGCATAATGGATCTAATTCAGATAAATAGCAAAATAGCCTAGATCCTAAAGGAAATAAATATCATCCATCACAGACACACCTTAAATTCTGTTCACTGTATAATATTAATGGTAACAGAATGTTCATAAAGGAGTTAGATGAATTCTATTTGCTGATTTTGTTCAGTGCAATTACATTATATGTTGACCCTCATCTGTAACTTTTTGTGAGTTGATCTTAGGACATTACTCATTTCTGAAAGTGTTAATGTACCATAAAGGATTTGTATTATCGTTAGACATACTGTCTATGCCAGGTGTTACATGGTATTTGCATCTGCCCCGAAGATCATTTAACAGTTTATAAATCTTTATGGTCCCATGATATTCTGCCACTATCATCTGCATCCTTAAGGAGCTTCTGAAGCATAAGTTGTTAAAAAAAAGTTGATTTTCAACTTTTGAGATGAATTCAGGTCTATTCCCTAAATAAAAAGTTGTTATTATCAGTGTTCTTTCAAATTATGCTCAACATATTATTAGCTGAAAAAAGAAAAGTTTTACATGTTTTAGTACTTTCAATGTATTACAAAATTAGATTAGATATTACTGAACTAGTGACAGAGATTTGTATAGTTATATGTATATGTATACATTTATAACAGAAATATACAAATATGTGTGTATATATGTATATACACGTGTATACTCACAGGATTTCAAAAAATTATTTTCAAGGCTGTTCCTGCATAATGCTGGAAAATAATACAGCAAATCATTTTGACATTCAAAGACTTTGGATTTAATTAACTTTGTTCCTAGCTCTTTAAAAAACTCTGTCAACTATTTTTAGTAATTTTGGCATTTACTTGCTTATAACAGGAGGTGCTTGAGCCACATAATTCCTGAGGCATTTCTTAAAGTATATGCTTTTATAATCATTTTTAATCCATATTTATTGCTATAACAACAATGCTATATTATAGCATAACAAGTTTAGATATTTAAGTTGCTAAATATTTCCAATACTAGGTCAAGGATGTTTAAAATTATATGAATAAAGACAAATTTATAAAATATTACATTTTCATTGACTCTGATTTTTCTTTCTATAAAACATTTTCCCAAGTATTAATTTTCACATAATAAATTGTAATAATTATAAGGAAACATTTTATGATTTTTTAAAATTCTAGATGTCAGAAATTACAGAGGTAATATGGCTATATTTTGCTATGATTGATATGTTTATAAAATATTTCCAAATTAAAAACTACTGTATTTAAAGTTACAATGAATGGAATTTTTAGTAATACATTGTAAGTATCCATTGCCTCATAACTCAGATATAAGAAGTATCTTCCATATTGAATGTTATTTGTGTATCTGTTAAGGCACATATAACTCAAAGTTTTAGAAAATACCAACATTAGTCTCTCTATTCATACTATCTTGTATAATTTCTCTACTCTGATATAGTTAGTAATGAAACTAACTTTAAATTAAGTTATATAAAATCAAAAAAATTTTTGTGCTTTTATGTTATATTGTATTTTTATTTATTTTGTTAGATATTTTCCCATTAAATTTTCTTTTTTTTTAAATTTTATTTTATGGGGGGGCGGAGCCAAGATGGTGAACTGGGGACAGATTTCTCTGTGAACTCCTGGGACATTCCCTCAAACCCAGACAAAGTAAGCCTTCCAACTGATTTCTAAGTGAGGGCACCGCCAAGCATTTGGACTACAATGCACTTCTATCAAAGATCTACCTTGAAAGAACTCCGGAGAAGGTTAGCCTCAGGGGAAATCAGCCCCTGGTCGCTATCAGACTCCAGCCGGGGCGGAAATCAGGGCTGCGATAGAGGGGCGGATTTTGGGCACCCAGGAAGCCCCTGGGAGACGCCTGGGCCACTTTACTCTGCTTGCGGCTAGGTGCTTTGGCAGATATGCCTTTGGAAAAGAGTGGATCGAGAGCAGCTGAAAACGGGGTCCTAGTGCGAATCTAGCCCAACCAGCCTCAGACCGGAAGTCAACTCGGCAAACTGCCCCAGGGCAAATACAGATTGTTGCAGTTTTCTCTGCTTTTGACCAATATCCCAACTTTAAATCATGAGCAAGAAGCAGAAGAGATCTCTCACCATAGAAAACTTTTACAGAGAAAAAATAGAACAGTCCCCAGATCCTGACATTATGAAAACAATCCCAGATGAAGCCACAAAGGCAGACTTAAGTTGGTCTCCCTTTCAGAAGGCTTACCTGGATGATTGCATTAAAAATCTCAAAAGAGAGCTAGAAGAAGAATGGGGAAATAAATTGAGATCAGGGCAACAGAAATATCAAAAACTGGAAAATAGGACTGGTGAATTGGAAAAAGGAAACATTTCACTGAAAAACAAAATTGGTGAATTGGAAAAAATCACCAATTCACTGGAAAATAAAAATGGTGAACTGAAAAACAATACTGGTGAATTGGAAAAAGACAACAATTCACTGAAAAACAAAATTGGTGAATTGGAAAAAGACAACAATTCACTGAAAAATAAAACTGGCAAAATGGAAAAAGAATGCATTGAATCAAGAAATTCAATTGGCCAGCTACAAAAGGAGCTAAAAAAGATAACTGAAGGAAATAATACTTTAAAAATTAAAATTGAACAAATAGAAGTAAATGACTCAATAAGACTTCAAGAATCAGTTAAACAAAAACAAAAAAATGAAAAAATAGAAGAAAATATGAAATATCTCCTAGGAAAAACAACTGACTTAGAAAACAGATCCAGGAGAGACAATTTAAGGATTATCGGACTCCCTGAAAGCCGCAATGAAAAAAAGGACCTGGATGCTATCTTCCAGGAAATCATGAAAGAGAATTGCCCTGATGTTTTAGAATCAGAAGGCAAAATTGGCATTGAAAGAATTCACCGATCACCTCCAGAAAGAGACCCCAAAATTAAAAACCTAAGGAATATCCTGGCCAAATTTCAGGACTATCACACCAAGAAAAAGATATTGCAAGCAGCTAGAAAGAAACAGTTCAAATACGAGGAACTGTCATTAGAATTACACAGGATCTGTCAGCTTCCACATTGAAGGATCGAAGGGCCTGGAACCAGATATTCCGAAAGGCAAAAGAACTTGGATTACAGCCAAGAATAAGCTATCCAGCTAGAGTGAGCATCATCTTCCAGGGAAGAAGATGGTCATTCAATGATACAGGAGAATTTCACCTATTTCTAATGAAAAGACCTGATCTGAACAAACAATTTGACCTCCAAATAGAGAACTCAAGAGAAACATAAAAAGGTAAAAAGGAAAACTCTTGAGAACTATATTCCTACTATAGGTATCCTTTAAAGAATGGCAGTATAATTTGATTTTTCTTTGATAATAATGGAAAAGAAATTAGAGGTGGAAGGGATACAATAC